>JADBJO010025037.1:0-24305 GCA_016801955.1 Conus betulinus
ACCAGGTGTATTGGGCCACAGGACGAGAGACGGCAGAGGATTCCCTGTCGGCATGAAAGACACAATGGGCAGCACAACAGGCGGGGGGACAGAGGGTCAATGCGAATCCCCCTGTCTTCAAGTAGCAACGAAGGCTGGGGGGAAACGGGTAGCTTTTTTAGATGTCAAATTGACAAGTACTCTTGCACTCGCTAGCTAGGCTTAAACAGTTCTTTGAATATGTTATTCCTGATTCCAGTTAACTATCGGGGCGAAATTTTGTTTCATTTACCAGTGTAAAATAATGCGGGTGTTCTCGTTCCTGGCGCTTTTTTAGAAAACCCACTTAAAGCCATATTCCTAAGTGAGGACATATTTACAATAGGACCAGTCGTGTGAGGCAATGCAGAGGTCGATGGTGGTTTGTATTTTTCATACTCCACACTGTTCTTTGATCGAATGTTTAACACATGATAAACGGTAATTCTGGTTAGGGTATTTGTTAAACAATGCTAACTGCACTGCAAACTTCAGACAACATACGAGTTTCAAACGTAGCAGTCCAAAGCAATTTGTGTTTTCATTTGTTTCTGAGCGGATTTTGGTCATCGTCAGCAAGTATTCTTCCAGTCTGTCAAGATTTGCCTCCTTGGGTGTCCGTAATCAGAATCAGCCGACTTTGTACACTGCCATCGGATTTTGTCTTGTTATGCAACATTTTTTCCTCCTTCCGACATAAGGCCTTTTCCTCTCCATCTTTGCACAACTGAAAATAGCACACGTTTGATAATTTACCAGTTACCTTTTTTAACCATCTGGCATGGTCTTCTTAGACCATGTTTCAATACCCGATGTGCCTTTGGATTCACAAACATCACACGACGATTCTGAAAGACCCGTGTCCCACGACTTCCGTAAAAAAAAACGCCTTGCTGGTACCAGAAATATTTCACCTCTGAAAGTGTCGATCAGCCTTCCTGTCCAAACTCAAGGTTTGTGTTTTGATCTGAAAGTCGACTAATACAGGAAAGGCATGCAGTCCATTACATCAGTCCATAAAAACAAAGCAGTTACTGGCTTGAAGGCTGAGCGCATCATCACACAAGTTTATTTCAGGACTTAACGTTTTTTATCAACTCTCGAGTAATATAGAACATGGCGTATTGGTATGAAAGCAACTTCTTGTAGTGTACGACAAGACCAATGATGTGCAACAAAGGTAAGATAATTATATCCAGCGCGATATAGGGATTTTTTTTTTCAACGAGAGACTCCCATCTGCAAGATATTTGCGTGGATGTGGCACTGTTTTACTCTTTATTGTTTATTTTCGCGTCCAAAGCTAATCAACTCACTAATCCAAGAAACAACTGTCCAATATAGGGAGGTGAGATTGTAAATTTGGTAGGTCACTCATTCCAAAAGCTCACGAGGAGGAAATTGCGGAATATAGCCGGACTGTTCGTTTGTATGAACCGCCGTGTGTTTTTCGCCCAGTACGGGTCCATAGTGTAGCGGTGCCATTTCAGGTGCCTTGGTGGAGGAGCCATGATATGAACGTGGAAACTTCTTGTGGAGTAAAAAGACTTCCAGCAAGGTTTCCCTCGACCAGCGAAAAGATAAGGCCTCACAAATATTTCTATATTCTATAAATAAAAAAAAACAAAAAAAAAAAGGGTTTTAAAAGAGAGCAAGACCTCCCCAAGGCTCTCGCAAACAAGTCAGCACACACACACAGCACACACATCCACATACACCCACACCACTCACTCCCAAATCTAAACAAATAGAAAAATAAATAAACTGCCCTACTATGGAACATCCAGCGTTTATCCTTGCCGCAGCTGATAGACTTTACGACTCTAGTCAATGAAAGGCCATGGTGTGTGGGGTCCTAGCTCTCACTGATAAAAATCACCAGGTGTAATTTTAGATGTAGCCTGCGTTTATTTAAAGGAGTTAGACATACCAGCCTCCTTGTAACGCATTCAATTGTAAAGCACACATACGGAACTTGTGAAATCTGTCTTTCCAGCGTGGTTAAAAAATCATTTTGGTCCATAACGATCAGGAATTGAACGCCTATAGCCCAGTGAATAAGAGGAAATAGCAGAAGAAAGAAACACAGGAAATATGTAAATTGTCTTTCCTAGTTCTTTTCTTATCGGTACCAGGTAATCTGTCAGTGGTCAGCTCCCAAAAAAGTTTATCTAGTTGGAAGATTACAAATCACCGAGAAACTGACCTTGTTTGGCTAGTCTGGGTATTATTAAATATATCAATTCGTCATCTTTAAAAGAGACAAGCTCTCCTCTCATATTTCTCAACGCACAATCTGTTTTCCTTTGTAAAAGACAACAACAACCGTTAGTTGTGAGCAGATTAAACCAGAACCCATTTCTGATTGTCCTGAAACGCGGCAATATTTCTTTCTTTTTGCTTGAAAAAAATTGCAGATTACATTTCGTCCACTCTTAGAGCAAAATATCTACCATTTAATGAGCTTAACGTGGGCACCTTTGCATTAAATCCTGATTTAATTCAAATCCTTAGAGAAATGCAGAACGATATTAAGTAGTGGGGGAACAAAGTGCAGGGTAAACAAGCTTCCCTTCAATTATAGGTAATATTGAGCAAGATTTGAAATGACGAGGGAGAGAAAAGAATTAAAAATGAAGATAATGGAAATGTATATCCACTAAATATGAAACTCTTTCACTGACTGATGAGGAAGCTATCGCAATCTCTCTTGAAGGCAGCTCATATGTAATGGAGCGCTGCCTCCAAGGCCTTCGCGTCACGCTGGAATCGGAAATGTCAGAGAGACAACGGCTCTGTCTGCACTCGTTGCGGCAGGATAGAAGACACACCACAGCCGTTAATGCTGTTGGGGTTTTCCGACCGCCAAGAGGTTCCGCAAAAGACAATCCAACAGCAACCGCTCAATAGCAACCACAGTGTAAGGTAGTAGACATAAACAGAAAACGAAAGTGTGGAGAGGAAAAAAAGTTGTTGAAAATAAAAAACATGCTGCTAACAGGTATAAATGTAAGGGACGATCTTTGAGCTAGGCTGAGGATACATTTAAGGATGCAAGGGAGCATCAAAAGATTATGGAACAGTCTGACGTGTCAGCTCTGCTGGTTAAAAAACTAAAGCATTGTACAGCGGCTAAGAATTGTGCCGAACAAACCTTTCCTTGGATCTCGATAAGAGACGAAGCAATCACACACGGATGGAACCAAACAATGTCAATGCTTGAAAATTAGATAGTGGGCGAAAAACAATGCAGGTTAACAATTCTTCCATCATTTATAGTAATGATATTGGCAAAGATTAGACATTGAGAGGGAAAAACAAATTAAGATGAAATAATGGGAAAATTGTATTCATAAATATGATCACTTTGTCTAGAGCTGCATGAGTGGAGGAAACTATCGCAGATCATCTCTCGAACGCAGATTTTAATATGTATCGCCTGCTTTCGAGGCACGCTGATCGTTTTTCGCTTGGGCGTGAGAAGGGACAGCATCAGGGAGACAGGTCTGACGATTTGCTGCTGTGCTCTTGGACGTCAGATAGAGACACAACAAAGGTCCATAATTCTGTGGTCCTGGTTTCACCGCCAACCTGGGTTTCGAAACAGCGAATCGCGCAACAGCACCCCCAAGCCCCAGCCAGTGACCTATTAAGAGAAGTCTGGTACCTAGACGAACGTATGTACCAGACAGGAAATCGAGGCTGTCGCGTGAAGCTCATTGGAAAAGACAAGTCCGGGATGTGAGTGCGAAAGACGGTCTCGCCTATCTTCATGGTGACTGTGCAGGTACAATAATTTGGGACTGCCATACTGCCAAGTTCTGTAGGCTCTATACAACACACTTAGGACAAAAATGAGTTGTCACAGGGTCGAATCCACGCTTGTGCGACGGTGAGAGACATTTTTTACATCTGGTGGATAAGTACGGACAGTGTGGTCTGCGTTACCACACGTGACCTTGTACCTAACAAAGTGGCAAGATGAATCTGCAAACACGTCATCTGCCGAAATACAGCGAGACAACAACTCCAAACGGAGCAACACATGTCAAGGGAAATGCTATTTCAATTCTGGCTTTTTACGCAGGGTATGGGCCATCGTCAAAAAGTTTTCCAATAAAGCTGACGGTAGTTAAGCCTCTTCATAGGCGAGAAACTCGAGGGAAGGACTCTTGTCTGAGGATTGGAATAAGGATGGGGTGACCTAGCGGCCGCTTTCGTGTTCCAACATTGCTAGGAGAGGCCCTCGGCTGGTTGTACAGCGGCACATAGCGGGGTCCAATTCTGACGGAAAAGCAACCACAGGAAGGGGCGGGGGAATAACAGACGGACTGCAGGGAAAAGCTTGAACACGTCCTTGGTGACGCGCTAGACGTATCAGGAGTGACTGCCCGCAGTGTCCGGCTGTCCCTGGCGCGTTTACTGACGCTCAGCTCCGAGACAAAGAGTCGGACTAGCTCAATATCGAGCTAAGCGGTGACCATAGTAAACCAGTGTTATTGCGGTCCTAGATGTTCAGTCGTCCGGAGCCTCGGCTAGGCCCCTTGAACTACCTGTTACGAGCAAATAAGAGGTCACAGTTGCGACCCCACAGCCGGTCTCAAGATTTTGGAATTTATCCTCAAACTGCGCAAACGTACGCTTGCGGGTTCGACAGGGTAGTTCGCGCAAACACTCTTCTCTGACGCATCTGAAAGCTGCCCTTGTCTGGCGTGTCTTACGATCGTAGTCATTCACCCCGCGCTGCGCCGGGAACGGAAGGGTTAGTGGCGAAGATAGTAATTCGCGCTTCTATATTGTGACACCGTTCTTGCTTGAGCATACGGGAGCGGGAACGCGCTGAGAGCGTGAGATGTACCAGGAGAGCATTGATTTTTCGTTCAGATAATTAGAAAACGATTGTCAGAGAGTAGGTTAGAACAAAACTCATGCATCAAAATTACCGGAGTGGTTGTGAATGATGACTTATTCATCAGTTTGAAATGCTTCTGTTTTCATTTTTACGCTAACTTACATGAGAGAGTTCCACCAATGATTTGCGGCTCTCTTGGATGGTCTTTAAACTTATCTTTGGAATGGCAACCATCTGCTGCTTTCAGTATGAGATTTCCAATTCGACTAATAACGGTTTTCAAATCTATTGATTCTATGTTGTGATTAAAATTGAGCTTAAGAGAACCAGTAACTAGAGTTTGGGCAAAAAGGCCCCAGTTAGCTTTATCTTCATTGTATTTTGTATATCCGGGAGTATCCTCAGTTTTCTCTGGACTCACTAAGATCTGAACTTCAACCGGAAGATAGTCATTACCCAGTGGTAACTTAGTGACATTCCACGTACAAAGTGAAAAAATACCCGGAGATACTAAGGACAAGTGAATTGATGAATTTTTCTGATCAGAATGATCAGCAATTCTGGTGATAGACCCGTCATTCAGTATTGTTAGATTAGCTTTTACTATAGTGTTAGTGAGGTATTCATTATTGTTTGTGATATTTAGTGTAAGTGAGGTATTCATTATTGTTTGTGATATTTCCTTTTATTTTCGGACCCTTGTGCATAATGGGAATTGAAATCACCTAGAATCCACTCCTTGTCAGAATCTAAATCAAGCAACCAGTCGGCTTCCTTCTTGGACACACCATCTGGGTAATTACAGTTCACATTTTGTGTAAACTTTGCCCTTTGACATTCACTGCTATACAACAGGAATATAAACGTTTGTCAATCGAGGTATAAGGTATTTTAACAGGTTAGTACAAAATTTTACACGATACATATAAGGCAACTTTTGCTTAGCATTTTTTCTTCACTGCATCAGTCACTGGAGGAAAATAGTATCCCGTGAGTTTTGGAAAATCATTTCAGTGACAATTCAGAGACTGCAGCGTAAGGACATCAAAACTATGGTCTTGCAAAAACTGAATAAGGTAGTCAATGTTACACTTGCTTCTGCAGTTCCATTGTAAAAACCTAAGACGATCTATGACTTGACTGTCCATGTTGTCTTTTGAACTGGTTTACCCGCATTACAAGTAATGAAGAATGATAACAAACAAAACAGGCAGATCTTTGAAAGTGAAAACAAAGAACTTTCATTTTGTAAAAGTTCATAACACACTGGCGTGACAGTGTTGATATAATGCTTTTTGAATTCCAAAATAGAAGATGTAAGCATGTCCGCCACGTTTTTTTCATAATACTGATTAATTTAACTGAAAGAGTTTCCATGAACACAACAAGACTACTAAGATCAAAATTAGAAGGAAATGGACAGCCAGGCGATGAATCTTTTGGAGACTCGGTTGGCTTACGTTTTTTTCTTAGGAGTACTAACAGGGGGTGACAATTCTGGCCTGCGTTCACAAGTTTCTGCCTGGGCGTTATCTTTTCCGAAGTCGGGAGAACAGATTTTTGAGACAGTACTAGGGAGCATGGGAAATGTGAATGGTGATTTACTTTTGTTCCCAGCTACAACTGAGGAATATGACATAGGAACAGTATGGTTACTTGGACCGGAATCAAGGATTAAAGACTGGTAACCACACTGTACAGGACTTGCTTGTCCTTCTAGCTGGGCTCGTGCAAGAGACATGGCTTCTAAGAAAGACATATAATTGGACGATTCTAAAGAGCCCGCCAAGACTCTGAGTGTATATTCAGGACACCCAAGGTAAGAAGCAGAGTGATTTCCTGAGCAATTCACACAGCGCCTGGCATTGGAACGTTTGTTACTGTCATGGCCAGACAGACCACATCTACCACACGTCTGCTTGCAGCAACATCCACACACACACACACGCACGCACACACACACACACACACACACACACACACACACACACACACACACACACACACACGCTCACACACACACACACACATGCACGCACGCACGCACGCGCGCACACACACACACACACACACACATACACACACACACACATATATATACACACATACATACGCATACACATGCACGCACATACATACACACACCACGCACAGAGAGAGAGAGAATGCGAATGCGAATGCGAACGTTTAATGCATATAGGCCATAGGCAACTTGCACAATGGTGGTGGGAAACATTGGGGACGTGGGTGGGGAGGGAGTGGGTAGATAGTGGGAAAACAACAGCACGTACATACAATATCATACCTTCTGATATACACATATACTTTCAAAATAAAATAGCCTTAGCTTAGATATAGTCTCACTCATTCAACGTAACTATCCTAATCAACAAACTCGTCATAACTCCGAATATGAGCGCTCTGACTTGGAAGAAGAAAAGACATCACGACCAGCCGCCGTGGCGAAGTGGTTAATCCCCATCAGAAGTCATGTGGTTTTTTCTGCCCCGACCGGCTCCTACCCAGAGTTGAGTTTGCTGCGGGCTCAGTTGGGAAGACTGGGACCACACAGTCGAGTTTCATCCACTTAATGGATGCGTTTCTGAGAGTGTTGCTCAAATTTCCTGACCAACACTGCAGGTGTCTGTATCTCTCGGGCCTGGTTGACGCCGGGATATATTATGAAAGGAAGCGTAGAGTACAGCCCTGTCATGTAGTCTCAGACCGAAATGGAAATCCGTAGCATCATCTTAATCATCCTCATTCTCATCGATCACCATAAAAAAAAGGTCTCAAATTCTGTGGCCCTTCATGCCCTGCTCTCATGGTGACCTCAATTTCGATGTCCTCTCCACGTCTATGGCCTTGGTTTGGTTCCATCCGGGTCACCGGTATCGGCGGGGGGCTGTCGTTGGACGGACATGGTGACGCCCTCCGGAGGGAAAGCTCACTCACGCCGGCTCTGTGACTAAGCAATTATTGTCGTCAGTAGGGGGCTTAGTAGGTGTGGTGTCCTGCGTATGTTAGATCAGAACAGGCGCCACTGAACACCACCGAAGTGACTCGGCAGCAGTGCAGTGTCTCCTCCTGTGGGTTGCCTCTTGACGACTTGACACTGACTGCTCCCTGTGGATTGCCGGTGCCGGGGCTGTGGCGGGGCCGACCGGGCTGTGGCTGTGGACAGGGTGTCGGAATGAGTGGCGTGGTGCACTGCCTCTGAGGTGGCGCGCAGAGGTTGGGACAGCAAAAAAAAAAAAAAAAAAAAATAGAAAAGACATCACACTTCTACAATTCATCTTATTACAAAAGCTATATCTAACTGAATATATATATATATATATAAAATATATATATATATATATATAATATATATATATATATATATAGATAGATAGATAGATATAGATAGATAGATATATACTAAAAAAAAAAACACGCACGCGCACACACACACACACACACACACACACACACACACACACACACACACACACAACTTTCATTAATCAGTCACTGATGGGTGATGATCAAGTGAGATCAACAGCACCATAGGCAGGAAGGTCTTCTTCTCCGTTCACTGAGGCAGGAATCCTGGAGGTACTGGCAAAGGCTGCAGCATGGTGAAGGCCCTCTAGTGGTCAGTAAAGTTTTTGCACCCATTGCTGTGCTGGCAGGCCAGGTTTCCACTTTTAGTGCCGCTGGGAATGTTCCGCTGTCACTGGGGCGGCATGGATGAATTGAAGACTCGCCAGTGTAGAATATTGCAGGAACTAAACCCCCTCTCTTTCTAAATTTTTGCTTCGTTCTCCGCCATCCGTCGCTCCATTTTGAAACTTTTATCTTTTTTGTTCCTCAGCGCATATAACTCCACACCAAACTCTCCACAAGACGACGTCACATTCATTCCCTCTAATTCATCACATCCTGTCCTCACCGTCACGTGCTTGGAGGGTCACGTGACGCACCAGTTCTTGGAATGTGACGCCACTACCAGGTGTTTGGACAGGAGGAGGGGGAAGAAGGGAGCAGGAGCTCCCAGTGTGTCCACACATTTTCTCCAGCTCCTCCATCTTTTCCGGTGCAGAAACAGGGCGCAGGAAGTACCATACACACTCGTGTGCGACCACCGCAACGACTGTGCTGATTACAGCGATGAGAACTTCTGTCAGTTTGAACCTTGTGACCCTTATGAAACTTTTGACTGCGGAAATTCAGAGGTGAGTATACAGTGAACGTCCATGACTTGGACCCTGTGCTTCAGTTATTCTCCATGGTAAATATTCCGAAGAGGATATCTGTAAATATCGGCTTTGTGCATGTGTTACATTAGTCTGTTATTGCAAGATTTGACAGTGCTAATAAACTGATGATAAGTGCAGTTTGACATTATCAATGACTTGTATTTGCAAAGTATATCTGAAACACACACACACACACACACACACACACACACACACACACACACACACACACACACACACACACACACACACACACACACACACACACGCACGCACGCACGCACGCACGCACGGACCCACGCACGCACGCGCGCCCGTACAGTCTACAGAAAATATTGTTGATTTTGATGTGCACCAGCTCTCCATGCTGGCTTCTGTGCTATAAAATCATGTAAACAAGTCCTCTGACTAAGTTTAAATGGAAGAATTTCTGGTACGTCACAAACATGCTCAAAGACAATACACAATTCCATCACTCTGCTTTATCTCAGAATTATATACAACTGGCTGGATCACTTCAAGAATATGTTAAGGAAGTCAAACTAGTGATCAGAACAGAACGAGCTGAAATTTGATGATAAAGCAGAGGCTGTTAGATTCTCTAACGCCTCCTCTACTAGCCATTTCATTTCATCTCTTCTGACTATTTCACCTGATAACATCCACGCTGAGTTTTCTCATACGCTTTAGAATCTTGGCTGTCTGATGATGATGTGACATTAAAACAACGAAAAGTTAAAAAGAGATAAAGCAGCAAGCATTAAAACCAGACGCCTCAGTCCCATTCACCTGTGTCTCCCAGCTGACGTGGCCATAAATCTAACATAGCGTGAATAACTTCATCCCCTGAAATAAACTGAATTAAAAGAAGGTCCAATTCTTCGAACAGATCGACGTCGATATCAATCTTTTCATCGTGTTCTTCGCCGCTCGTTTCAAAAAAACTCTTGAAATGCTTCAAAACAGTCATCTATGGTAATAATGTTTGTTATTCTGCCAGCAACTCGTTTTCCTTAAATTTCTTCAAAACTGCAATGAGTGGCCAGTTTCATTGGCTACATATCTGCTTGCTGCTTTGTAAAGGCTTGTCTTTTCACTGTTGATAAGAATCTGTACTTCTTCCTTGTTTTTATGTACCGCATATTGTCTTTTCTTTTCGAGTTCTTCTCAAACAGTTTCATGTACTCCTACTTTCCTTTATTGCTGTATTACATTCTTAATCAAACCAGTCGGATCTTGAATTCCCGTGGACCGTGAACGATTTCAACATGCACTGATTGGCATCTATCAAGCACTTCGCAAAAAAGACCGGAGTGCTATCTGTGTCCACATCTAAGCTTTGCATAACCAACATTTACTGGTTTTGAATTTAATATTTTTTCAACAGTGTTACAAAATGAACCTAGCATTCTTCATACCCTTTTTCTATTTTTTCGGTGCTTTGCCTTTGATTTTTAGGTATTCTCGTCAATAGTATCACCCGTCTTTATCTTCACAACAACTCGGAGATGGTCGGATTCAGTTAAAGGTTTAACATCTAGATGTGTAATATTGACGGACGAAAATAAGTCGTAACATGCAATAGCATAATAAACCGTGTTTACTACAGAAGATGCAATGTATGTACAGCTATATCAACATAGTCTTTTTTACAAAGTCCACTTAAAATGACACATTAAAGAATGTTACACAATTCAATTAAAAACATTCATTTGTTCCCATGAGACCGCATTGGAAAATTGTGATCATCTGGAAATTTCTGTCATCAGAGTTATTATCATCTCCATGAAAACTGTGATTTTGGGTTGAAGACCTTGTATTCACATATCCAGTTACAAGAAGAAGAAAAGCCACCACATGATTCATGCAAACGATGCCAGCGCATATCCCTCCTGTTGAGATTTTCAGTACGGTTAATCATTCGGGGGTATGTAAGAACATATGAACATGATGTGTGTTGTGTGTGGTAAAACAGTTTTTTTTATTTAGTTTCATAACAACAATGTTTCTGACTTTTCATTTGCACCCGTTCAACATAACCAGCAAACACTTCTTGATCATACTGATAACACCACCAGAATATCTTCTTTGGTGTGACAATTTTTGAGCGGTAGAAGTGAATATACTAAATCCTTGACAAGAGAGAATTCTAAGTCATTAGGAATGAAAGTCTATGACAGGCAGAGAAAATCACGGGAAGTTATAAATTCCACGAAGAGGATGTTGTCCATTTTTTGTATAAGTCCCGTTAACGTTGTACTGAAGAAATTTAACGTCTCTGTCATCTACGTTATTTACACAAGAATTTGCACATGATGCGCTCGACTTGCAGCACCTGCGACACGATGTCCCTGAACTTATAATGATTGTCTGCCTGGTATTGTGGCCTGGCCCAATCCCTATGTTTGTGCACCTGATGTTTCTGCACCGACTTTGGTCTTTGGACTAGCCTGCGAAGGCTGTCTTTGATTTTTGTCTGGTCACCTGACTGAACTTCTTTAAAATAATCTATGTACTGTTTGGGCTGTTAGGTCTCTGTAATGTCGTAATGCTGGTATTGCTGCCTAATCTTGAACCACAAGGACTGCGGTTTGAACGTAGATCACTAGCTGGAGGTTGTATCTGTATGTCATTGCTCGTTACGTCCTAACCTACTTTATCAACACGTCTCCTGTCGTGTTTCTCAGATGGTATGTCAGCAGTCATATCTTGTCTCGGCGTATTCTCTCAGCCTGTATTGTCTTCTCTATCAAAGCCTGTATAATTTATTTGTGAGTGTTGTGTGTAAAATCATCCATTGCGTCTCTTCCCTTCGGTGTATCATCCTACACCAGGCAATCGACGCAAACCTCTTTTTCAGCTGGCATCTCTTTGGGCTTATCAATAACATCAATTTCAGTTCTTGTGTCATTGCCTGTTTTGTCGCTAGTTTCTATGACATCCCTGCCAAGACTGATATGCCTTGATTGAGTTTTTTTCCGTCTCTCTGGTATTGTCCTGGCCAGTCAGCGTTTCCTGAATGTTGTCTTCAATCATTTCAATCATGTCCATCGGCATGTCGTCCACACACACACATTAGAGACTTTTGAATCATTGTCCATTACAGACTTCAGCTGATGATGTTTGGCATCACTAGATTCTTCCACGCTCAGCTTCGCTGAAGACGAGCGTAAAGTTTCAGACCTTTTGGTGCAGTCTTTCACCCTAACAGTTCTTTTGTGTTCTGAAGTTTGGCCTTCATGTCGTGGTCTATGCAGTTTTGTCACTTCATACAGTGACCATGTTCCTGGAACGACTGGTATGGAGGTATGTGTGTCTGGATCCTGGAGTCCAGAGTTCTTCCCCCCTCTTTGACTGCTGTTCCACCTGTTGCCGGACTGTCTAATGCCTGAGTGGTGTTCCATAACGTGTTTGTTTTCAGATGAATCTTGCCGGTAAAGCAGAGACTTCAACCTGTCATGTGTGCCTTCCCTGTTTCTGCTGTGGCCATTTCCGTATTTGTTCTGCATGACGGGCGAGTTTTCCTTATTTCCCTTGGGTCAGAAGTGTGGCACCATTCATTTCTGATGTCCCTAGAGGAAGAAGCTGGCCGTCTGTCCTTAACATACAGTTAGTCGTGAATATAGGCGATCTTGCCAAGTCCACGATGGGACTCTACCATGTCCGTTTGCCGTATAGCCAGGTCGGAGGCCACTCGTATGTCACTTTCTCTTAGGCCGTCACTGATATCTTTGTCAGCTAGCACAGCCATCTTGTCTGAGCATCGACAGAACTGAACTAGTTTCGCTATGTAGGTGAACGTGCATGGATGCTCAACACATTGGTTACTGCCTCTGTAGTTATGCACTCGTCCAGCCAGGCAGTTCCTTCAACATTTAGGAATCGTATGATACGTGCCTGTGCATCCTGCTCGGGGGCTTTCAGGTTTCTTTCCAGATGCTCTAGTCTGTTCAAAATATTTGTGTCGTCTTCTTTTAGTTCACTGATGTCTTGGGATGCTCTTAGTAAAGCTACCTTTTAGCTCATTTCTAGTTCATTGACTTCTGTGAAAACCGTCCCATGCAGTTCTCCAGCGAACAATGTTTTTAATTCGTGTTTGACCTTTTACCTGCCGAATGCACGAGTAGGCCATACTTCATCGGAGTCAAACGCCCATCGATCATTCGCAACATACTGCTTGGGAAAGTATAGAGGAACTTTCGGACATCTTCTCAGGCGCCTGTGATGTTGCCTGACTGACCTTCACTTAGCGGTACACATGAACGGATTGTTCAAACGAAGAAACCAGAGTGCAGGTAAACAGCACAACGAAACGCGGTGACACTGAGCACGTGCAATCCAACATTTGTGAACTTGCGGAGGGGGCGTGAATAATGCTGTGAAGCATGAACAATGTTAACATTGGCAAAATATGGTCTCTTTCTTGACATATAAAAAAAAATGTTAATTACAAGACATCCACTGACCTTTTTATTAATCTAACTGCACTGAATGAAACTTGTGCCGGCGACGAATCACTCTGGTGTGAGATAGGCCTTGTGGGTGAAGATAGACTTTTGATAGGTTGTGTGTACACAGATCACCAAACAGCACTTGATACGGCAAATGATGATCTCATCATTAAGGATCTCAGAACAGTGTGCAATAAACAGTTCTCACATATCTGGATTTGTGGGGACTTCAACCTTCCTGATATTAAGCGGTCTGATGACTGTGTGTGTGTGAGGGCAAAGTGGGGGCTTCGTTCCTAGAAGGCTTCAGAGACTGTTTTCTACCCCAGCATGTGCTGGAAGCAACACATCACAGAGCTGACCAACAGGCTAATATTCTTGATTTGATCTTTACCAACGAAGAAGGTATGGTGGATGAAGTGAACTTTGAGCCTCCCTAGGGGAAAAGTCATCACTCTACTTTGGTCTTTGAGCTGAACTGCTATATGCAGAAAGAGAAACCACATAAGCCTTGTTATGTCTATAACAAAGCTGATTGGGATAGTATCAAGAACGACCTTCGGTCAGTGGATTGGGAGATAGCTCTTGAAGGATTAGCATGTGAAGAGATGTGGTCTGTGATTAGAGACGAGATACAGTGCAGCATGGACAGTTTATATTCCCAAAAGCAGACCAGGTAGCAGGCCTAGAAAGCCACTGTGGATGAACGAGAGGGCCCTGGCTAAGGTCAGGAAGAAGCTTTTTACCTTCATGAGGTACATGGAGACAAGGGAGGGACAAGACTATGCTGCTGTTTACGCAAAAGCAAGGAACCAAGCCAAGTGGGAGAGTCGTAAGGCAGTGCGTGACTTTGAGAGAAAGATGGCCCACGAATCAAAGCATGACCCTAAGGCTTTTTTTTAGCTACGCCAAAAGTAAACTGAACACAAAATGCGGCACAGCAGATCTAGTTTGCGAGGATGGTAGCTTTGCTAGGTCTGATAAGGACAAGGCTGAGGTTTAAAACAATGTCTTCTATTCAGTCTTCACCAGGGAAGATACGAGTGAAATACCCGAGTTCCAGGAGAGAGCCGTTAGCTCTAATTTAGACAACATCCACATTGCAGAAGAAGATGTGCTTAAGAAACCTTTGAAACTGAACCTCAACAAAGCTTTGGGTCCGGATTGTATACCACCATCCATTCCCAAACACTGTGCTAGTGAGTTAGCTTCCCCCCTTGCAACGTTGATGAACAAGTCACTACAGTAAGGTGTTATACCTTCTGAGTGGAAACTGGCTCATGTGTCACCCATCTTCAAAAAAGGTAAAAAGACAATCCCAGGCAACTATCGTCCAGTGAGCTTGACAAGTGTGATCTGTAAGGTGTTATAATCCCTCATCAGAGACCAGTTTATAGAACATTTCAGTCAGAACGACCTGTTCAGCAACTGTCAGCATGAGTGGTAGGAGTTGTTTAGCCAACTTGATCGCAGTGCTTGATCTTGGGACGTCAGTCTTGGAGGTTGATGGTAGTGTCGACACCATCTACCTTGACTTTGCAAAAGCATTCGACACTGTTCCACATGAGCGTTTGTTGAGAAAACTTCAAGGCTATGTTGTCGAGGGGCAGGTTCTCACATGGGTGAGAGACTTTCTGACTGGTCGGAAACAACGTGTTGTGGTGAATGGCGAGCAGTCGTCATGGGGGGACCGTGCAGTCTGGAATTCCTCAGGGAAGTGTATGGGGGCCGTTTTTGTTCGTGTGCTTCGTGAACGACCTTCCTGACGCTGTCCATTCTGCCACATTTCTATTTGCGGATGATACAAAAATTTTTGCCAGAGCACCCGACCACTCAGACACTCTCCAGGAGGATTTAGACAGGCTTCAGCTCTGGTCTGACGTGTGGCAATTGAGGTTCAATGCGGAAAAGTGTAAAGTCATGCACATTGGGAAAAACAGTGACCCTTGTGAGTATAAGATGACATCAAAAGGCGAACGTATCACTCTAGAAACTGTGTTGCTAGAAAAAGACCTAGGTGTTAGCATTGATAGCGATCTGAGGTTTAGCAAGCATGTCAGCATTCAGGTGAGAAAGCGAACAAACTCCTGGCACTTATCCGGAGAGGTTTTACAGCTCTCGACATTGTCACTCCCCACCCTGTACAAGTCCATCATTCTTCCTCACCTAGAGTACGGGAATGTAGTCTGGCACCCTCGTCTCAAAGGTGAAGAGGAATAGCTAGAAAGAGTTCAGCGTAGGGCAACCAGACTCGTCCCAGAGCTCCAACACTTGGACTACTGTGAACGTCTTAGAAGACTGGATCTGCCTTCACTGTACTTTCGGAGGGCTAGAGGCGACATGATTGAATGTTACAAGTACCTGACTGGAATCTATACTGTAACAGGGGACATCGGCAGTCAGCCAAAATTTTTTTTCAGTGTCCGTGTAGTGAATGCCTGGAACTCTCTGCGTGAACAGGTGGTGTATGCGCCTTCACTCAACGTTTTCAAGACCAGGATTGACAAAGAATGGGCAGATCATAAGTTCTCCTTGGACTCCGACTGGTTTCAAGCGCACAACCCCGCGCGCGCCAACCTGTTACTAGCTGAGTGTGCAAACAATGAAGAAGAAGGGACAAGCACTGACTGCAGCGACCGGTTGATAGGCGACTAGCCTGACTACAGCTGTACTATTAAAGTAAAGTAAAGTAAGTAAAATGTCGGAACCATTCATCTATAGAAAGTCATTTCTGCTGTTTTGTTTTTTTTTTTCCAGCGAATTTGTTTTCATGCAGTCCCAAAAATCCTTTTGATTATTAGCGGATGCTGTGAGTTCTTCTAACATACTGCTATTAAATTGTCTTTCCTTTCTAAGAGATATTTTTTTTTATTCACTTCTAGCCCTCGCATACACATTTTTATCATTCTAATCTAGAGTTCTACGAAATATACCCAACAATTTACGCACTTTTCTCTTGTTAAGATTACATCCTTCGTCGAACCATCACTCTTTGTGTTTAGTCGAGTCCATCTTTATAGCTCTTTTCATGCAGCATATGTACAATCATTAAACACATTCAGCGATTCATCAATATTTGCATCAATTAGCTCTAGGCATTTTTTCAGTCTACTGAGAGTTTCAGCGTCACAGACTTTTTTTCATAAAAAACCTGACTGTAATGTTCATTCCATACACATTTTTTCAATGATTTGAATCTCCTTGTTACCATTTCTACTGGAAATATTCTAATCAGAAAGAACAAGATGAAGAGGACGGTGGTCGGATTCAATACGGTCAATGACACGCATCTCATCACATGAATCACATGATATCATAAAATGCATTGGACAAAATGAAGTAATCGTTCACGCTACATCCATTTTCTCCGATATATTTTGTAGCGATCTTCCTGGTCGCCATTACATGAACCATTAAGAACTACTTAAACAAGGGCATTGCACGTACTAATCGATAATTTAGCATAAGTGTTTCAATATGTATCTTGAGAATGACGCTTCAAATATACAGAGCTGTCTTGAAAATGAGGTATTTTTCATCGTTAACTGGCCGAGGCCAAGACACAGTTGAAATACGGCTGTTCAGATCACCACAGATCATTACATAAACTTCATCAGTTATCTGGTGGTATGTACACCCATAGGTATAGAACGTCACAAGAACACCCAAACACGTGCATATCAAGAACGAAAAACACATATATTTTCGTATTTAACATCGACATGACGCACGAACGCACAAAACTCCTTCTTTATTAAGCAAATTCTGTCCCCTGAATTTCTCCCTTGACTAGTAATTATTAGAGAGGGTTTACAATACAATCTAATTTCAGCGAATAAACCAGAATCCAGACTTTCTCAAATGTCATCACCACTTAAACAAAATCAAAAGAAGAAACATTTAACCAAAAAAAAAAATCATTAACATTAATTTTGAGCGTAAACCATTAACATTCTAAAACAGAAAGGATAAAGGTCTCAGTGTGTGTATGGAAGATAAATTAGCATATGAAACTGACTCCGGAGTATTGTCTTAAGAGGAAACATAGTTTTGCATATCATCATCCGAGACAAGGCCCCCTCCCACCCCCTCCGTGACACCAAACGAGGCACGAGAAACCAAAACACGTGAACAAGAATCTGAATTCACAGCTTGTGAATTCACCACCAAGAGAGGGAGCCCCTGATTTCCACGTGCCCCGCTCGGCGCCACAGAGCGGGTGCGTGAGTAAAAGAGGGAGTGTTCAAGTGTCCGCAAGACCCCTGTACTCCCCTTCCGTGAAATCATTCTGTTGAATGGGCCGGCTAACACCCTGTCTAACTTCTCTCAGAGATGGCGTTAGCATCCAGAGCAAACTTCTTGCCATTAACAAGCAAATGATCGTAGATCATACGTACTAGTTTGCCCGTGCTTCTGCCTCCCTCGGAAATCGATTCAACTTCCGTCTTACTTCACGGAAACCTTATTTCTGTGATACGAAATCTAAATTTTGTTAAGATCAAATGATTGTCCACGTTTACAGAAAAATACACTGGCACTCTAAGCACTGCGTTTAACACACCATAGATATCATATCTGTCACTTTCCTGAACATCAGAATGCCAGCTCCGCCATCAACAATCTATCAATCTCTGACGAAATTCACGGATAAAACCATGTACGCCCCCAACACCCTGACTTTCCCATACAAAGCCAAATTCATATTCATACAACTTTCAATGTACCCGCAAAGCCCAATTTGTCTTGCTTCTGGCATCAAAATCAACTAACATATTGTCACACTGTCATTCTTCCACACACGCATTCATGACAGCATTTACTCCATACGTACACGCAATCCCTCCAGTCAACCAAAAGGCGCACTACCGTATGCTGGGGTGAAAAAAAAATTCTCCGGAAAAATTTTTTTTAAAGGATATACAACTTCACTTAAACACGTCTTCAACAATGAATCACAAAATGTGTATCCATCACACATGATTCACCAGATTACTCATCAACGTATAGAATCAACCATCATGATCCACCAAAATACCATGTTTCAAAAGTTCAGTCTTTATATAAAAAAAAGAAATTCATAATTCATCACCACATGTCACAAATTACATTTCACTAATTACATGGAGAAAACATCACATGTCACAAATTACATTTCACTAATTACACGGAGAAAACAATTAGGTATATTGACAATAAAAAGTACAAATTGTGTTTATATGTTAAGATGTGAGGCACATTTTTTTCCCTTCATCTTTGTCTCACATCATATGTTTCAAAACCCTCATGAAATGAGAATATTCCCAGTGTAAATGTTTCTCAAGAGACATGTAAACAAAATGAAAAATAGATTTTTTTTTCCACACATGTAATGTTAGAGTCCATTGAAAAGTCAAACATATTTTCCATTGTTGACAATGGACTAATGAAAACAACAGGTTTGTGTCACAACACAATCAAATATATCTGTATACATTTCTAAAGTGTTATTTACTTGTGCCACATATATACTCACCTTCACAAGCAAGTTAGACATCAATAGTACAAGATGATTTTTCATTGTTTACAAAGGAATAAAGCAAAGAATAGATGTGTAATACACATCAACATCAAGTAGGTTTTGCTTGTAAAACATATAATCACTTCCACAAACAAATTAAGCATAAATACCACTTGATTTAAATAGGCAGTAAGCATACAATTCACTGTCAAATATGAACACACTGTGATCATAGAGAAAGACAAAACAGCAGAAATAGTCTTTCCCTTGAAGACAGTTACATCTGTTCATGAATATTCATACATGTGACAACAAATCCGCCATGACATTTTGTGTTCCAGGCACTGGTTCAATAGTAAAATTCGAATTCCTGCAATGCCAAAGACCACCTTAGTAATCTGTTGTTCTTGGTTTTTGACGATTGCAGGAACGTCAATGGCCTGTGGTCGGTCTGTAACCGAAACTTTCTTCCAGTCAAGAACCTGGCGAACTTCTCACATGCCCATACAATAGCCAAGCACTCTCTGTCATTAGTGGACTATTTCTCCTGTGTCTTTGAGAACTTTTTACTGGCGTATTGTATGGGATGTAACAAAACATATTTTCCTGCAAAAGTACCGCTCCCATTCCTTTGGAACTGGCATCACTTCTCAAAATAAAGTCTTCTGAGAGGGAGGGTAACAGAAGAACAGGAAATGAGTTGAAGGTGTTCTGAACACACTCTAAAGCCTTCTGGCACTCATCAGACCACACAGTACTTTTGCTCTTCGTCGCTTTCGTCAAATCAGTCAAAGGGACCGTCAGGGACACAAAGTGGGGGTACATATCGTCTATAGTAAGACAATAATCCGATGAGTGACCTGATCTGTTTCTTTGTAATGGGTTTTTGGGTAAGGATAAAATCTTTTCCACTTTCCTTCCTTCTGGCATCATTTTTCCTACTGCAGTAGTGTGATCCAAAACTCGAGAGTTTGAAAACCGGCACGAATTTTGGATGGTCTCGCAGTTAGACCAAAACATCGGAGTTTGGAAAAGAAAACAGCTCGTAAATTAGAAAGGTCACTCCATGACTTTTGCAGCCAACAAAACATCGTCAAAAAGCTGACTGCACCACATTCATGGAGTTTCAGGATTTAGAAAGAGAGGGGGTTAGTTACCGCCAAGGACATAGACAAACAAAGCACAGGACAAGACACGATGCATTTCGACCTCTTGGGTCTTCTTCAAGCAAAAAATAGATCACATTTAACATTTAGGACAGTACAAACTAAGAACGAAGAGAGACTTATGATGTCCATGTGGAGAATGGCCATCAGGAGGAAATGACAGAGGGGATTATGGGAGAGAAAAAAGGAGGGGGGGGGGGGGGGGGGGCCGTGGAGGGAGGGGAGGAGTGAGGCGATGGGGTTGTGTAGTTAGTTTAGTGGGACGGTTGTGGCTAAGATGGATTAATAATAATGCTAAGGGGGGGGGGGGGGGGGGGGGGGGGGGGGGGGGGGGGAGGGGGATTGATATATATATATATATATATATATATATTATCAACCAAAAAAAAAAAAATATATATATATATATATAGTAAACTAATAAATTCCAAGGATAAGTACCGAGCACCATTTCAGCAACTTACAGAGCAGCTAGGTGTTGCAATGACTGCAAAAATGATTGCAATGACTGCAAGAAATATTGAATTATAAACAAAGCTTGCTCTTATGTCTTAGATTGTAGAAAAGGGGGGGGGGGGGGGAGTGGGGATGATAAGCCTTCATATCATATCTGCAGTGGTAGATGATTCTGCCTAAGTGACAGTATGTGCTTGAGTGGGTGAATGGGGAATAATAAAATGCTTCTCAAAATGAACCTTCTGCAAGCTTATAGTCTCCAAAGCAGGAGACAATCTCCAATGGGGAGGAAGCTCACTAGCATGTAACTCCTGCTCAGATACCGGTATTTCGAAACCTGATTGTTTCTCCTCAGTGACCGCGGAAAGTGGTAATTTGACTCCTCTTCCTTTTCGGTTTTAAGAAGAATGCTATACCAGAAAAAGGCTGGTGTGCAATACCGTAGTATGTTTCTTAAGTTTTTCAAAAAAAAACAACCGAAGGTGCCCTAAGAAGCAAAAAGAAAATCATGAAAGAGCAAAACACGCTACATTTTCTTGTGAAAAGTAGAAAATATAAAAAGATAACCTCTTAAGACACAAGTGCTGAGGGCCAGTTCTTGGAATGAATTCCCCAAGGGACTAAATTACAGTAAACAAATAAATTCCAAGGATAAGTACCGAGCACCATTCCAGCAACTTACAGAGCAGCTAGGTGTTGCAATGACTGCAAGAAATATTGAATTATAAACAAAGCTTGCTCTTATGTCTTAGATTGTAGAAATAGGGGGGGGGGGGGGGGGGGGGGGGGGGGATGATAAGCCTTCATATCTGCAGTGGTAGATGATTCTGCCTAAGTGACAGTATGTGCTTGAGTGGGTGAATGGGGAATAATAAATGCTTCTCAAAATGAACCGTCTGCAAGTTTATAGTCTCCAAAGCAGGAGACAATCTCCAATGGGGAGGAAACTCACTAGCATGTAACTCCTGGTCAGATACGGTATTTCGAAACCTGATGTTTCTCCTCAGTGACCGCGGAAAGTGGTAATTTGACTCCTCTTCCTTTTCGGTTTTAAGAAGAAATGCTATACCAGAAAAAGGCTGGTGTGCAATAAGTTTTCAAAAAAACGTATCCTTGGAATTTATTAGTTTACTGTAATTTAGTCCCTTGCGGATTTCATTCCAAGAACTGGCCCTCAGCACTTGTGTCTTAAGAGGTTATCTTTTTATATTTTCTACTTTTCACAAGAAAATGTAGCGTGTTTTTGCTCTTTCATGATTTTCTTTTGCTTCTTAGGTGGCACCTTCGGTTGTTTTTTTTGAAAACTTAAGAAACATACTACGGTATTGCACACCAGCCTTTTTTCTGGTATAGCATTCTTCTTAAAACCGAAAAGGCACAGGAGTCAAATTACCACTTTCCGCGGTCACTGAGGCCTCCCCCATTGGAGATTGTCTCCTGCTTTGGAGACTATAAGCTTGCAGAAGGTTCATTTTTGAGAAGCATTTATTATTCCCCATTCACCCACTCAAGCACATACTGTCACTTAGGCAGAATCATCTACCACTGCAGATATGAAGGCTTATCATCCCCCACTCCCCCCCCCCCCCCCCCCCATTTTTACAATCTAAGACATAAGAGCAAGCTTTGTTTATAATTCAATATATATATATATATATATATATATATATGCATATATACAAGAATAAAACCAACAGTCGATTCATGCCTCAGACTTGTATTTTTAACAAATTTTCGCTGTTAACAGCTTCATCAGGCCAAGGTACAATCATGGATTGTTCAAGGATTGTACCTTGGCCTGATGAAGCTGTTAACAGCGAAAATTTGTTAAAAATACAAGTCTGAGGCATGAACCGACTGTTGGTTTTTATTCTTGTGTATTTTACCATTTCTGGTTTCTAACTCTGTCATTCTACAGGGTGCGGAGCTCAGGACAACAAGAGAACATTATATATATATATATATATATATATATATATATATATATATATATATAAGGGATAGTAATGATAATAATGACAGTGCTAGTAATTATGATAAATAAGTAGAAGAATAAAATGAGAGTAACTGTAATAAAAAAAAAAGTGAATAAGATAGATACATGATTTCGCTGGGTGATGTCGGAGGTGGTTATGTGTGGGTAGTTTTGAAAAGGTGTTAGGTATGTTAATAAGGGAGGGAATGGGATGGAAGATTAATGGGTGATAAGGTATAATTGGGGGGGAGGGGGAGGGTATGGGGAAGAGAATAAAAAAAAAGAAAAAAAGGGTGTGGGCGGGGAGGAAGGTAGTGTGTGTGGGGGGCCGGGGGGGGAAGAGAAGGAGAGCTCATATATCTCCATCCACTATGAGGCAGGGGATGGGTGTGGGAGGTTCATACAAATAGTGCTGTCGAAAAAGTAAACGATGCTGTGGGATGATGTTTTGTAACAGGTGAAATAATGTGTTGGCATTAATAAGCTGATGTTGGGTGAGAAAAGATAGCAATGTTCAATGAGAAACAGGGTATCAGGGCTCATATCATTCTGGCAAAAGAACCTGGGGCATTTTTGCAAGCCGAATGGCATTTTCGTCCATTGGAAAAGACCAAAAGGTGTTTGAAATGCTGTCTTTTCCTTGTCAGCTTCAGCCATTGGGATCTGCCAGAATCCTTTAGTTAAGTCTACTTTCACAAAATAATGTCCTTCTGAGAGCTGATACAGAGGTTCTTCAATGTCTGGGGTGGGCTCACGGCATCGAACACAGTGATCTTGTTTAATTTCCTATAATCGATGCAGAACCGCACCGAGCCATCAGGTTTGTCCACCAATACAACTAGTGAGCTGTACGGAGATGTAGAAGATTCTATGACCCTTTAAATCCAGCATTACTTTGATTTCTCTCTCGACAACCTTTTTTTTTCGCAAACGGGAGGGGGGATGGTCTGATTCGCACTGGTATTTCAGTAGTTAAGTGATTACTATGGGGTTCAATACCTGTCACTGTACTTGGGGTATCTGTCAACACATCCTGAAAGTCTTTCAAAATTTCTTTGAGCTGTTCTATCTGACATGCAGACAAATCATTCGACAGAACCACATTATCATAGGTTTCACCTTTGATAGACAGAGTAGGAAGGGGTACAACATCATCTGCACCGGAAGACGTTAACAATCCTACATTTGCTGTTTTCACAACCTTTGATCTGTCCCTGTACGTTACATTGGGTACAAAATCATCACTGAGAATATCTGTCATGTTGACATCAGTTTTTGACAGAGGACATATCCATTCAACTGACTGGTTGATGGCAACATGTGTACGCTTAACATACTTCTTCAACATGTTCACGTGGAATACCTTCTCAGTGTTTGCCATTTTGATCTTATAATTAACTGCAGAAAGTTTTTTTCGACCACCTGAAAAGGACCCTTCCAACACGAAGTTTGTTGTGTTCATCAGTGAGTAGTACAAGGACTTTATCCCCTGCACTGAAGGGACGTGCCTTTTGCTTTTCTATATGCAAGTATAGTTTCCAGTATGTACGTTGGTTTGTCCGTTGGTATGTCAGTGATAGTCTGTTTAGCAGTAGAAAGTATTGTCGTCAGCGTCTCGTCTTTTTCTCTGCATTTCTTTTAGATCATCT
>JADBJO010025038.1:0-24304 GCA_016801955.1 Conus betulinus
TGCATTGATGGTGTTCATGTGCAGCCTTCAGTGGCTTGCCTCGGGTTGGAGGGGAGGTGTGTCGGCAAAGATGACGCTTTGCCGTCCCCCAATAGGCACGTTCACCGCTGAAGGGGATGTCTCAAAGGCGGTACTGGCTGTTGGGCTGTCAGGGCTTACTGCCGTTCACGTCCATCAAATTGTCGTTCGTCATCATCCATCATTCAGCGTTGTCGTCGTGTCGGTCATCACAAATTATCATCCTCATCATCCTCATCCATCAACCACCACCATCATTCGTCGTTTCGTCTGGTCGTCATCGATCATCTCATCATAAAATACATAATAGTATTCATCTTCATTCGACATCATACCATCATCATCGTCAAAAACCGAATCATCATCCTAATCATCTCCATTCATGCATCATCATCGATCATCATCATCATCAACTAGTCTTCGTGATTAGCATCGTCTTCATTATCATCATCTTTGTCGTCATCGTCGTTGTCATAGTCGTCATTAATCGATACCCATCATCATCATGTCTTTCTCCAAATTAATCGTCAACTACCCCGCGTTTGTCCGTGGTCGCCATCGTCATCCAATCATCAACGTCTATCTTCAAACTGGCCGCTTTAATCGCCATTTTGTCGTTATCGTTATCGTCATCTTCATGACTTTTTCATCATCATCATCATCATCATCATCATCATCAATACCCATCGTAAATCATCTTCTCATCATCATCATCATCATCATCATCATCATCATCAATACCAATCGTACATCATCAGTCATCATCATCATCATCAATACCCCAAACGTACATCATCATCACCATCGTCGTCATCGTCAGTTATCATCATTACCGTCATCAACGTCATCGAAACATCAACGTCGATGTTCTCGTCGTCGTCGTCACCGTAATCACCCATCATTGCCATCATCATTACCACTTGTTTCCATCGTACCATCATTGAACAGGGCTTCAAAAATCAGTTAGACCAGTTCATCGATCAACCGGAAGGGAACTCGGGGAACACGCATGACCCCCTAACAACGTTCAAATGGATCTGGATCCGCCTTTCTGTTCTGGATCCGCTGCCCGTTACGGATACGCCCCAAGGTATAATGACTTTGTCGCTTGAGCCATGTGTCTGGCTTCCGGCCAGTTATCGTTTAAAAAACGGCACAAGGTTTTCTTTTTCCTTCTTTTTCTTTGTTCTTTTTTTTGTGTGTGTGTTGCGTTGTCTTGCTGAAAAGTATAAGAGTTCAGCGCCTTTGCTGTGAATCGTCCACGGATCCGCGTCAAAGTTTACATTCCGCACGCCCGGATCTGCATCAAAAGTTATGGTTTTCATCCTAAGGTCGCGATTCCGTCTTTTCACAAACCGGAAATCCGATAAGATGTGTGTGTGGTGTTGTGTGTGTGTGTTTGTGTGTAGTGGTGTGTGGTGTTTGGTACTGTGTGTGTGTAGTGTGTGTGTGGTGTGGGGTCGTGTGGGTAGTGTGTATGGGTGTGTGTGTATGTGGTGTGTGTGTAGTTGTTGGATGTGGTGTGCGTGTGTTGTGTGTGTGTGTGTCGGTGTGTGTGTGGTGTGTGTGTGTGTGTGTGTGTGTGCGTGCGTGCGTGCGTGCGTGCGTGCGTGTGGTGTCTTGTGTGTGTGTGGGTGTGTGTGTGTGGTGTTGTGTTGTGTGTGTGTGGTGGTGTGTGGTGAGTGGGGGGTGTGTGGTGTGTGTGGTGTGATGGGTGTGTGTGTGGCGGGTGTGTGTTAGGTATATGGTGGTGTGTGGTAGTGTGTGTGTGGTGTGTGTGTGTGTGTGGTGTGGTGTGTGTGGTGTGTAGTGTGTGTGTGTGTGCGTGTGGTGTGTTGTGTGTGTGTATGTATGTGTGTGTGTGTGTGTGTGTTGTGTGTGTGTGGTGTGTGAGTGGTGTAGTGTGTGTGGGTGTGTGTGGTGTGTGTGTGTATGTTGTGTGTGTGTGTGTGTGGTGGGTGTGTGGTGTGTGTGTGTGTGTGTAGTACTTCTGGTCAAATCTTTCTTGAGAGACAACAGACAAGCTGACAGCCGTGGATTAAATCGATCGAACTGATGAAGAAATCCATCAATCATTTAATCATGCTATTAGCCCCCAAAATGTTGCCATCTCCAGTATATGCAACTATCATGATTTGCCTCATTTCTTCTTCTTCTTCTTCTTCTGTGTCAAACTTGCACAGCTTTGCTTCAGTAAAAAGATGGAGATAACGCAGAAAAAGAAGAAGAGGAAGAAGAAGAAAGAGGAGAAGAATGAATGAATGAATGAATCTTTAATGGGTTGAGAATTAGGCTCATTGAAGGCCTTTTTACAATTCTGCCCAACAACAACTACAATTGAAAGAAAAAAAAAAAAAAAAAAAAGTAAGGTAACATCAACTTACAAAATAACATCAATATAACGATTTCATGCTTAACATCTCTATAACGACTCTCTCTCTCTCTCACTCTCTCTCTCTCTCTCTCTCTCTCTCTCTCTCTCTCCCCCCCCCCCCCCCCCCCCTCTCACAATCTAGTCGAGAGAAGGCTACTTTACACACGCGTGGGTGTAATTTCCTAGAGACCTCATAGACACACACACACACACACACACACACACACACACACACACGCACGCACGCACGCACACGCACGCACACACACACACACACACACACACACACACACACACACACACACACACACACACACACACACACACACACATCTTAATCAACTGCATCGTTTATTTGCAGTGCACTTTTTTTGTCTCTGGTAAGTATGTACGGTCAGGCTAATGTCTACGCATAGGTCAGTCATGAGTATCAAAAAGAAGTAACTTTACTTCATTTTTGAAAGCTGATAATGGGGAATATTTCTGTATTTTGCGGGAAGTGTGTTCCATTCTTTACAGCCACAGAAGGGAAAACTTGTTTTGAATAAATCTAGATTAGCTTTAGGAATAATGAATCTGAGCGAATCATGATGGGTGATGTAAATGCACTATTGATTTTAGATAATCTGGGCATGCGTCATGAACAATTTTGTGCATAAGGATCAGAGTGTTGAAAGTTATACATGAGTGAAGAGGTAGTATTCTATTGTATCTAAATACATCATGCGTAGAAGGATCGGATTTTTTCTGACAGCTGATCATCTTAATGGCTCGCTTTTGCAATGAACAAAGTGGTTTTAAAGTAGATGGCGCACATTTACCCCAGATAATAGAGCAGTAGTCTAGTCGAGCCTGAACAAAAGCAAAATAGTACATTTTTCGTGAATGTTCGTTGAGAAAGTGTTTTATCTGTGACAACTGGAACACACAACACGAGACTTGTTTGATTAGGTTATGGATCTGATCGTGCCAGGAAAGATTTTCATCGATGACGATGCCTAATAATTTGTGCTTTGTAACTTGTTTTAATTGTTTTATCTTTGTACATTATTTTTTAATTTTGCTTCTTTTATGACTTGTCTTTTTTGACGTGCACATATTAAGATAGACTCGGTTTTATGAGGATGAACAAGCATGTCATTTGAATCACACCAGTATTCCACTGATTTCATGCTTGCATTTAAATGATAATTAATTTCATCGATGCTATGACTAGAGTATTGTAAAGATGTATCGTCAGCGAACAAATCACACACTGCATTTTGAATTGATAAAGGCAGATCATTTATGTAGAGAGAGAACAACAGGGACCTAAGATTGATCCCTGTGGCACACCTCTCGGCAACTGTCTTTTAGAAGAGAAATAACACCTCGTGAAAAACGGATTGCGTACGGTTTGACAAATAAGATCTGAAAAATGATTCCGTATCGTTGTCAACGCCGTAAACATTAAGCTTTTTTAGCAATATATTGTGATTAATTAAATCAAAAGCCTTTGTTAAATCAATAAACACTACACCAACTGCTTTCCTGTTGTTGATATCTTTTAGCCACAAATTTGTGATCCGACACAAAGGCGTTTTCACATGAATGTAGTTTCCTAAATCCTGACTGATTGATATACAACAGTTTATGTTTTTCAATAAAAGATGATAGATGGTGATGGATATGACGTTCTAGTGGCTTTGAGACGGACGATAGCAGCGAAATTGGTCTGTAGTTATTTGGATCATCTAAATTCCCTTTTTTTTGCAGAGGGATAATTTTTGCATGTTTGAATGCTTCTGGAAAGTATTGTTTAGATAAACATAGATTAAAGAGGTATGTAAGAGAATCTACAATATATGGTACAGATAGTTTTAACATCTTGGGACTGATTCCATCAAAGCTGTATGAACTTTTATTTTTCAAGGTTGATAAATATAAAAACACTTCATTAACAGATAATAAGGGGATAGAAACTTTGCGTGTATATTTTTTTGCATCACAAAATTTCTGTAAATTCGCAGTATCAAAAATGCTAGTTTTATCTTTCCCTATGTTTAGCTTGTTACCAATATTCGCAAAATGATCATTTAGTGTTTCTACTGGAATGGAACATTCCTGTCTTGATGAACACGGTCCTGTAAGTTTATTGATAGCTTTCCAAATAGAAGCTCCGTTGTTTTTGTTTTGGACCAATTTTCTGAAAGAATCACATTTAGATTATCTAATCATGTACTTCACAATGTTGCGTTTTCTCTTATACTCTTTGTCAGAGCCTGCACTTTTTAAATTGTCCCTCTCGTCCATGGCATTCAGAATATCCTGAGTGAGCCAGACAGGCAGGATATCTGATTTGACTCGCCTCTGGATCAATGGGATGTGTTTGTCGACAATATTCAGAAAGGTTCTCGTCCAAAAGGCAAGGGCTTCATCTGGATCGGTGTAGCTATAGATGTTTGCAAAAGGCGACGAAATGAGGTCAGATTGAAAAGCGTGTAAGTTGAAGTTTTTGAAAGAACGAAATGTGATTACCAAATGACTTGCTTTTGGAACTTTAAAACCCTTTTTGTTCCAAGTTACGCAAACAGCATTGTGGTCACTTGCACCACCAGTACACGGTACACATATTTCTGTAAGTGCAGCAATGTTCGACGAATATATGTGGTCTATAAGGGTATTAGATTTTGAAGTAACTCTAGTCGGTAACGAAATGCACTGATGAAGATTATATGAATTAGCATGTTGTTGGACCATTGGGAACAAGACTGAAATAGATCTATATTGAAATCTCCCAATAATAGTATTTCTGTTTTTCAAAAGCCATACTGTGTCCATCATCTCACAAAAATCGTTATACCAGCTGGACTTACTTTTAGGATGTCTGTATACAAATCCGACAAGAATTGACGCTAATGTCTTACTTTTTGACTGAATTTCAAGCCACGTTATTTCAATATTTTTGTGACAGAGATCATTACGAATTTTTGAATGGGATATCTTTTTGGACGTAGACACAACAATACCTGTTTCAAGAATATTTTCAGGATTTCTCCGGACTATTGAATACCAGGAATGGATATTGAATTGTCACCAACGCGGCTGTTTGTCCATGCCTCAGAAAATCCAAAGACATGGAAAGGTTTTATGATTATTATGAATGATTTTTGATACATCAGACATTTTGTTAATGAGATGACAAATATTTAGGTGACCTATGCGCAGACCGTCATTGACGGGCCAATCTGATACATTCACATTGGTTGACATTGGTGAAAGTAGGGAAGCAGCGCTACCTGGAGATATACAGAATTACCACGTGAAATAGAAAGGATACGGAAACGATCAGTTCAGAATAGTTATAGTCCAACTAGTGCATTGGTCATCTCATGGCTCACTATAGATACACAAGTTGTAGGGAAGCCCTGATGATTGCTAATGAGTGGAATAGCATGCAATCCGAACCACTACTAAATAAGAGAATTAATTTGGGGGTGGGGCTTCAGAGGGGAAAAAAAGTCTGCTGAGTAAGGGAGAGGCAGGCTGGAGAAGGGAGTTGAATGTCTGGGAAATAGGTCAACATTCATATTTTGGTGACCAAGATTTGAATAACAGAACTGATTAACTTGGTCTAAATTGTGACTGTCGTCGTTTCTTCTGTTTGATGACCGCGAGTAGATGTCGTAGCGCCGCCCCACACGGTGAGGGGAAGACTGTAAAAACACACGGTGAGCGGCGGCTACAGGGTTGTCATGGTGAACGGCAGCTGGACGGTATTCATGTCGAGGGGCGCCTGCAGGGTGGTCACGGTGAGCGGCGCCTGCACGGTTGTAACGGTGAGCGGCACGGTGAGCAGCGCTTGCTGGGTAATCACGGTGAGCGGCACGGTGAGCAGCGCTTGCTGGGTAAACACGGTGAGCGGCTGCTGCACGGTAGTTACAGCGAGCGGTGGCTGCAGGGTAGTTACGAGGAGCGCGGCTGCTGCTCGGTAGTTATGTTGAGCGGCGGCTGCAGGGTAGTTATAACGATTGGAGGCTGCAGGGTATCCAGGATGAGGGGCGGATGCATGATAGCGAGAATGATGGGCGAATGCATGATAGTCAGGATGAGGAGCAGATGGATAGTAATCATGGTGAATTGCGGATGCAGGATGATCAGGGTGTGAGGGACGTTTAGTGGAAGGTCATGACAGGGTACGGTTGATGGGATTTCACTGTAAGACATGGTTTGTGGGAATGAACGATGATGGAAGGATGGTAAACAGACAGAGTTCGAATGACGATACGCTCCATTGTGTTGACTGACTGAAAGGTGGAAAAAAGTTTTGTTGGGACTGTCATTCTGAACATTTCTGTGATTTCTGAATGCTGATGACTTTCCAGAGCTTGCTGTGCTTTGAGAACGAGAGCTCTCTAATGAATGTTTTATATCAGCAGCTGTTCTGAGGTCCAGAACCAACTGTGCAGTTCCAGCTTTGTTTAAGTGAATATGGTCATGATAGAGGTTCCGTTTTGAGGGGTGTCTGAATGATGGGAGATGATCATGAAGAGGGTTTTCATGGCGTTTGCACACAGCAGATAGATTTTTGTTAGAAGGAAGAATTGTGTTGTTGAGGTTATGATCATCGATCGCAGGAACTATGGAACTCATGTGTATACATGCTTCAGGGGAAAGCACGTCGAACACTGGACAGAAGAGTGTCCCATGTATCTTCTGTAACAGCCCCTGATGGACAATCGTTCACACCCACATGATGATGGTTACATGGTGAATTTTTTTTTGTTTTCTTTTAACGTATCAAGCCAGTGCAAAAGATCAGAAATTGTCATCCCAGGTACACAGATTTTATTCAGAAAATTACCTGTGGTTGTCATCAGTCTGGGGTTTATGTATCTGATCAGAGAGTCCCCAATCAGCATGCTGTTTGCCTTGTCCAGGACTGAGAGGGTTGACAAAATGTCAGAAGGTGAACGTTCAGTACTGACGGCTTTATGAGGTGATCCAGAGGGACTAAGGACCATATTGTCAGTGTCAAGTTTGAATTTTTTTTTTTTTTTTTTTGTTCTTTACCATTTGGAAACAGGATTTATTGGGAGAAGCAGTTTCTTCAATCTTTTTCTCAATGCAGAAACGATTTGAAACAGGAATAGAAATCTCCTCAACAGTATCTTGGGTGGAATGTTAGTCTGTGTGGAAACTGAAGATGTGGGAGTGTGTGCTGGTTTTTTCAAAGTGTTGAGTTCAAACTGTATAGTGGTCAGTAGTGTTTTCATTGATTTATTTTCATTGTAAAGATTGATATGTTCCTTTCTAGGACAGAGATCTGTTGTTGCAAAAGCATGAAGTTAGCATTTGTAAGTCCAGAAGTATTTTCCTCCATAGGCAGGAAGAAGAACAGGGCTTAGAAGACTCTAGGAGCACTACCTCACAGGTCGAGATATTGTTTTTTGGGGAGGACAGAGGGCAATGGTGTAGAAAATGGTGTGATACTATTACTTGGGACAGTAGATGACAATGGTGTGGTCAATGTCAATGTGTGGAAGACAACGGTGTGGTCAATGGTGTGGAGGACAATGGTGTGGTCAATGGTGTGGATGACAATGGTGTGGTCAATGGAGTGGATGACAATGGTATGGTCAATGGTGTGGATGAGATTGGTGTGGTTAATGGTGGGGACAGTGGTGTGGTTTAATGGTGGGGACAATGGTGTGGATGACAATGGAATGGAAGACAATGATGAGGAGGACAATGGAATGGAGGACAATGAGGAGGAGACGATGAATGGAGGACAAAAGATGAGGAGGACAATGGAATGGAGGACAAAGATGAGGAGACAATGGAATGGAGGACAATGATGAGGAGGACAATGGAATGGAGGACAATGATGAGGAGGACAATGGAATGGAGGACAATGGAATGGAGGACAATGGAATGGAGGACAATGATGAGGAGGACAATGGAATGGAGGACAAAGATGAGGGACAATGGAATGGAGGACAATGATGAGGAGGACAATGGAATGGAGGACAAAGATGAGGAGGACAATGGAATGGAGGACATGGATGGAGGACAACGGAATGGAGGACGATGAAGAGGACAATGGAATGGAGGACAATGAGGAGGACAACGGAATGGAGGACGATGAGGAGGACAATGGACAACGGAATGGAAGACAACGGAATGGAAGACAATGGTGTTGACAAGGGTGTGGGAGACAAAGGTGTGTATAAGGGTGTGGAGGACGAGACTGTGGGAAGTGTACTCTCTAAGATCTGAGCAGGGAGAGGCACAGATTCGATGGCCTTGATAGAGGCCTCTTGACCCGCGTGCTGATCGTAGAGGGCCTCAACTAGCTCTTTCAGAATCCTGAATTCTTCCCTTATCCACTGCACACAACTTTTCCCTTGTATCAGAACTTTGATGTGGAATAGTACACAGTTATTTTCAATTTTTGTTCATTTTTGAAAAAAAAATGGTCACTTTTGTGAGCGCAAGCTCCTCACTGTCCGGAAGGCAAATAGGATCTGAGGAGTGGATTTCATCATCAAGTTTTTTAAATGCAAATCATTTTTCCCACCTTTGTCCTGGTCTTGCCAGATAACATTGAAACCTGGGATGTCTTGAACCTGTCCGTAGTAGCGAAGGAGTAAGGTCCTCCGCCAGAGACCCAGGCATCCCCTTCTGGACGTAAAAGTTACTTGCCGGGTTGGATCGAGCGTTTTCTTTATCCTATGTACCGGCGATGATCCCTTTACAATGCACCTTTTTGAAGACTTAGTCATAGTTAAAAGAAAGAAAATAGAACAGTTGAATGCTAGCTAAAACCTAAGAAAATGACGCAACGTTGTCTGTGTTATTACGTCAGATGCGCACTATCAAAAGTACGTCATCCGATGACGGAACATATATGTCTTTGGTGCGGCGTTTGAAATAAACAAATGAAATTAAAAAAAAACAAAAAAAAAAACTGTTCACTGATTCATAAAAATGAGCAACTGTATTGTGACAAACAGACACTTTACGTGCATACATAGCACTCGACTGCTTTGCATATTCCTATTTCAGCAGCGTTCTTAAACATCGTTGGTCAAAAGTCTGAGTCCAGAAGTTCTCCGCAGTGATCAAACACCAAAACACTGGTGCAGAATTCGCTTAAAGACAAAAATCGGAAAACAGTCCACGTAAGCAAAAAACCATACCTGTAGACACGCAGAAAACCTAACTGTTCACAAGATAAGTTAGATGTATATTCACACGTGGTAAAAATGTATAAAACCAGGTAGCCGAGCAATTTAAGGGCCCAGTCCTCGCTGTCTGTTGCCTGTGTCAGCCATCTTAAACCGAAGAAGAAGAGGAAGAAGAAGAAGAAGAAGAAGAAATGAGGAACAAATTCGTTTCTAGTCTTCCCACCACCCTTCCCCGCTCTTCTTCCACCTCAATCCTTTTTTTTTTGGAAGGGAAGGGGGGGGGGGGGGGGGGGGGGGGAGTTGCAAAACTCATACATTGACAAGTTGGATTTTATATTGCGTGTCTTTTGTTTTCGTTTCATTTTGTTTTGTTTTCAGAGAAGAAAGTACTACACACAGCAGCAGAGAAGAGGGGTGAGGTGATCCAGGACCTACCCCCCCATCTTCCCTCATCCACTTTTCTCCCCTCCACCCCTACTCCCCACCCCCCTCACACACACACACACAGAGACACACACACACATATACACACACCCCACCATTTTCTCTCGGTCTCACTATCTCTCTCTAACAAAATCCCACATCGACCAAACCAAAGTCAAGTACCTAACCTGCTACATAATCCGTTGTAGGAGACATGAGCCAGGCTGACTGTTTTATCCCGCGCTTCCCGGGTCGCCAATAGCGGAGCTGGTACTTGGTCACGTGGCCACGCAGGGGCGGTCGCCAGTGAACATGGATTTCGGAGGGCGACAGGGCCACTGCAGTAGCCTTCAACACAGTGCTTGGTGCCCGGGCTGTGCGGACAGAGAACAAGAATGCTGCAGATTCTGTTGACCACTCAGATTCCGTTAACGTCTTTTCTAGCATGGTGACGCAAAACAAAGGCTGAACTTAATTCAAAAACTTTTTTTTTCTTTTCTTTTTGGTTTTAGACAATAATTATCTTGTTTGGTGTGAAAAGTAGAATAATTTTTAACAGAAAGTAGCTAAATTTGAAAACTGACTTGTGTAAACTTTGTGTAAACCTCCCCTTGTTCCTGCTGTAAAGAAACACACAAAGAGAGATCGGGTTTGGGGGGAAGTCGGACAAGGTTCAAAAAAAAAAAAAAAAAAAAAAAAAAAAAGAAGAAAAGACACATGAGCCAGGCCCAGTGAAGGTTTTCTTTCTTTCAATTTAGTCTACAGCGTTTTGTACACAAGAAGGGCTGGCGACAATGCCCCCCCTCCCCCCCCCCCCCCCCAAAAAAAAAGAAGGAAATGGAATGAAAGAAGGCTAAGAACAAAGGATACACCAAAAAGCTAAACAAAGGTAACAAAACAAAAGGAAAACAGCAAGCTAAAAGATGCGTAAAAACAAAACAAAACAAAAGGCTCTAGCAACCGTGGCAGTTCTGGTGCCATCAGAATACCTCACAACACTCCACAGAAAATAAGGTGTAGTCCTCTCTCTCTGAGACTTGGGGCCTAACTGCCTGTCTCACTACGTTTCCCGGACAGTCTGGAACCGACAAGCGACAGGCCGGAAGGTCCAGGGGGAAATACTCTTGAAGGGACCCAAGCCTTAACCGACGCTTCCTTTGGCACCAAACCTTGAGATGCCCATCCCATCAGATTCTTACATCATCATCATCATCATCATCATCATCATCATCAAAATCATCATCATCATCATCATCTTTATAGAAAAAACATTTCCTATTCGGCATGCAACAGCAGCAACAGCAACACATAACATTTACCACCCCCCCCCACCCCCTCCACCACCACCACTACCCCATCATCACCATCACCACCACCACTACCATCATCCCCACCAAGGCACATACACACCTTTTGTTGTCGCTCGCAGGTACATCGGGTCACTGACGGCGTATTTGCTGAAGGCTCTCAGGGCTATGATGTACTTACTGGAGGCATCTGACCGACACAGTGTACTGTGGTTTTTAAACCACCACCACCACCACCACCACCACCAGAAACAACAAGTACATAACAACAACGACAACCACCACACTCAAGTTGCATCGCACTAGATCACTGGTACAACCCACCTCGTTGACCCTATATACAATTCAAGACTAGCAGCGATGCACCATCTACCACTAGAAGTGTGCCAGTTCGATGGAGAACTGACAGTTAAATCCCAAGTCTGGTAACAAAACAACAAAAGACTATTACAGACTGAACTAATGCCAAAATCAAAACTGAAACAAAGACATATTTGAATAAAAACAAAACAAAACGAACTGTTCTTTAATAAATCTACACGGAACTTAGAAATGCAAACACACACGTTTGTTCAAACTCATCTCTCTCTCTCTCTCTCTCTCTCTCTCTCTCTCTCTCTCTCTCTCTCTCTCTTCGCTAACACACACACACACACACACACACACACACACACACACACACACGCACACACACACACTCACATTCATCCTCCCCCCTTACGCACCTCCCTAAACCAACCATTTCTACCCCCTACACATCCACGCACGTGCTGTCTACCTATAGCCCTTCCACCTCAACACACACACACACACACACACACACACACACACACCACACTGGCCTTCCATGCCCACAGACAGACAGACAGACACACACACACACACACACACACACACACAGAGAGTGTCCCTCTCTCAGAGACAGAGAGAGAGAGAGAGGAGAGAGAGGCGAGAGAGAGAGAGGGGGAAAGGGAGAGAGAGGTAGTGTGTGTGTGTGGGTGTGTGTGTGGTGTGTGGTGTGTGTGTGTGTGTGTGTATCTGTGTGTGTGTGTTTGTGTGTGTGTGTGTGTGTGTGTGTGTGTGTGTGTGCGTGCGTGCGTGCGTGCGTGAGTGCGTTGCCTGAGTGAGTGCGTGCGCCCGTGCATGCGTGCATGCGTGTATGCGTGCGTGTGCGTGCGTGCGTGCGCGCGTGCGTGTGTGTGTGTGTGTGTGTGTGTGTGTGTGTGTGTGTGTGTGTGTGAGAGTTTATGAGTGTGCGCGTGTTTATGCGTGCGAGTATACGCACGTTTGCGCGCACGCGCGCGTGTGCATATGTCTACGTGTGTGTACGCAGATCAGGACAACGAACGAATACGGATTCAGCAAAGTCGATAACGCCAAACATACACCCTGTGTGTCCACAGTGAGCGAACAAACACCACCAACCGACATCCAGGACCCCATAAGCATCTGTAATGAATAAACCCACATACACTGAACGAGACACGTAAAGAAACCACACGTGTGCACTCAGTTAATCCGTCCATCTAGCCTAAGTACGGCTGTGCTCTGGGAACAGATGGGGAAAACAAGACCGACAATTGCCCAATTAGACTCACGTGGGGCGTGTGATGAAAGGGGAGCGAAGAATGAGGACGAAAAGGGAGAAAGAGCTTTGGGAAAGGAGGGCGGAGAAGGGGGGGAGGGGAGGGGATTTTGAAGGAGAAAGGGGGTGGGGGGGGGGGGGGGGGGGGGGAGAGGGGGAGTGGCAAGGAAAGGATATATAGTGGAGAGTGATGAACACACAAACCTCTTATATCTAACTATAGAAAGTCTGTGGTTGTGAGAGCGCTATCTCATGTTTCCTACTCTCGGTTCCTTTAAGGTACATAATGTCAGGGGAGCCGACGTTCAAAGAAAGGCCAGCCGTTTCTCGGATGCTTCTTTCATCACTACTGATACGTTTCAGCCTACACGTCTTTCAAAAGTTTTGTTCGTTATTTTCATACCGTCATAAAACGGAAATATCCCACCCTTTTTTTATCTGCGCTAATTAAGTTTTCTTTGATCCTAGCCACAAAGCAAACTAACGACGGAGGCTACGGTCGGTATCGGTACGTTTTATGGTGGCGGGGTCGTTCATTTTCATTTTGTTCGCTGCTTTCATGTATCTCGTTTTGGCTTGATTCCTCCTTAACAATGGGTGATCGCTCAATTTCGCTCCTGAGTGGTAGGACTACTGTACCCTACGGTCCCGTCAGTCCCTGTTTGCTATATATTGAGTCAAGCAATTCTCTTGTTTTTTAACATCTGTTTTTCTTTGCTTACTAGGAACCCCGCATTAACAGAAGTTGATGGCCGGTGTAGTCCTACTGGTCGGGGGGGGATCTTATTAGGAGTAGCGTGGACTATGTGTTGTGCCCCTTGAAATAACAAGAAGGGGTGTGGCAGGAAAAAGGAGGGAGATTAACATGCAATGGGTTGGGTGGGGTTTTATCAGACGATCTTTACAGTGGCGGGGAGAGCTGAAACTATAGTTGTAAGTAATCACATTTTAGCACCCGAAAACGTCAATCTGAGTGCTAGCTAGTGAGATCCTTTTTGGTGATTTTCTAATGTGCATATATTACAGCTTTCAGGTGTCGATGACGTCGTTCGGTGGAAGATTTGACTTGGAAGATCGGAGCATGGATTCAACATTCACAACACTGCTAAAACAATGGTTAATTATCATGACTTTTAGCGAGCCCAGTCTCTACTCTAATTACGTAAAGGAACGTCTCTGGGAGAGAAGAAAAAGCCTGGTAGAGCAAATGTTGAGCTTATTCAAAACGGGGTAATTACATAGAACCGAAATAGGGCCCGGCAGGTACCGGGGGCCCACCGATAGTCTGAGACGCCAGGTCGGGGCGGCCCACCAGCGGGGGGGGCCGCTGGGCGCCCCCGCGCCGCGAAAACAGGGGCCACACCAACAACAACAACCAAATGTGCCGCAGGCGAATTCGCGCTGCTTTGTGGTTTTTGTGTGTGTGTGTGGTTTGGGTGTGTGGGTGGTTTTTTTTGTTTGTGTAGTGTGTGCGGCGAAGGTGTGTAGCGTGGCGATGCGTAAGGTGTGTGTGTGTGCGTTATGTGACAGTGTGTGTGCCGTGTGTGATGTGTTTGTGTGTGTGTGGTGATGGCGTGTGTGACTCGGAACGTGTGCGTGACAAAAGTCCGCGTACCGTGTTGTTGTGTGTGGTGTGATAATGGTGTGTGTGTGTTGTGTGTGTGTGTGTATGCATATCCTGTACATAGTATAGAAGGTGTTTTGTGTGTTGTTGCAGTGAAGTGTGGTTTGTGTTTGTGTTGTGGACCAGGAGTTGGGGCGATAGGGGTGCGGGTCAATTATAAACAAAACAACACACATAGAAAAATCAGACGTTAAACATAGTAGGGCTTACACTGGCGTGCAACTGTAGGCTTCAAAATCCAAACCAAACCACCAACCACTCACCACAACCAGCCCTCTCCCACTCAAGACCAGCCATCCAACCAACGAACCACTCACTCACCCACCCACCCACCTAACAACCAAGCAACCCAACCAAGCAAAACCAACCAAAAGGAAATAAATTCGAGGAACGACCACATTTTCCACTGACTCAAGCCTCGTATTGGTGACTTGTGTCGCCGATGGCCCCACATCCACCCGTTTATTTCAGGGGGGGCGATCACAACCGGTCCGTACATCATACGGTAAGCCTAGCAACGGAAGGATTTCTGGCATGTTCGGGCTCGATTGTATGAGGTCCAGGTGACCCGGATGTATCCCAGGTCGCCACGGCCTTGACACGTTTCGGTGTGACCGCCGGAAGCAGTCTACAAAACAAGAAAAGATACAGCGTGAGTGTGCATAGTGAAAGAAAAACAAGACAGAAGACTATCTTGGTAACACTTAGGGCACAATATAAATACAAAAAAAAAAAAAAAAAAAAGACAAAAACACAAAAACAAAAAACACTCTTTCTTGGTGATGCTCCAGCCCTTGGAAGTAAATGGGTTTTCGCCTTTTTTGACAATCGAAATGAAACACCAAACGCGGGTCACGCCAAACAACCAACCCCACCCAGAAAACCCAAACAACACGAAGATAGAGCTCAACGAAAAAACTCGTCATGAGCCTTAAGCTTTGCTTCCTTGATTTTTGCATACGGTCCATTTTTTATTTACCACTCTTGATGTATCTGTGTCGAGACTAGGTGATGTCGTCCGATATTCTTGTTAACTGAAGTATGATTGGTGGAGTACCAACCGTCGGTAAAGACACGTAACGAGGGAGCAGATCCGGAAAGTGTGGTCACCACCAACACAGTGCGTGTGTTGCTGGCACAACTATCAATGGAGGACAAAACAACGCATAACACACTGGAGTAAAGGCGCTAGAGTCGATGGTCACTGAGATGTGTTCAGCAAAGCATTTAAACAAGATGCAAAGCACAAACAGCTTACAACTACTAGTATTATACTTGATATCGTGTGAGATATATCCATACAAAGAAAAAAAACCCGTTTTTGGGCACGTTTACGGCTATCTCTCGTGTAAAACATCGGCCAGAGCGCTGTGACCCATAGAACATACCTGTATTTTTTCCGAAAGACTCGGCCAATTATCTTCTGAGACTACGGGCCAGTATGGCCATTTAACGCTACAAACGGTACAATAAACAATCGGCATCAGCTCCGTAGCCCCATAATGAACGTACGGGACAATTTTATAAAGATCAAAAAAGTACTTTCTAATCCGTCCCCTAAAGAAAAACCTTAGGCCTATAGCCTTGTTAACAAAAAGATGCTAACAGACCAGCACTGAGCAACCAGTTGTCAATGACGCACCACAAGACACCAATGAGCAGACCGACATACCCAGTCAGTAGTGAACGCAACTCTACCACAGGGGCAGTCAGAATGAAGCACCAACAAGACACAATGAGCACCAACAGACACAGAATGCAGCACCAACAGACACCGCAATGAAGCACCAACAGACCAGAATGAAGCACCAACAGACACAGAATGAAGCACCAAAGACAAGAATGAAGCACCAACAGACACAAAATGAAGCCAACACCCAACAAGAACACAGTCCAGGAATGAAGCGCCAACAGACACAGATGAACACCAACAACATAAAAAAAAAAAAAAAACAGAATGAAGCACCACCAGACAGAATGACGCACACCAATAACACAGAATGAAGCACCACAGAACATTCCAGAATCGACTCGCCAACAGAACACAGAATGAAGTACACCAACAGACACAGTTCGAATAAAGCACCAACAGCCCCATAGTGAAGCACCAACAGACCCAGTTATATTGATGCACCAACGGACACAGTCAGATAAAGCACAACAGACCAGTCCACATAGCCCAACAGACACAGTCAGAATAAAGCACACCAACAGACCCGTCAGCAGTAAAGCCCATACAGACACAGTCAGAATGAAGCACCATGACATACACAGAATTAGCACCAGCAACAGACACAGAATAAGCAGCAACAGACACATATGCAAGCAACCCAACAGACACAGTTTAGAGTGATGCCCCACCAGACACGTCCAGATAAAGCACACAGACACGACTGAAGCACCACAGAAACGAATGAAGCACCAGCAGACAGAATGAAGCACCACAGCAGTCAGAATGAAGCGCCAACAGACCTTAGCATAAGCACCAAGCAACCAGTCATAAATGCGCACCAACATACACAGTCATAGGTGAAAGAAGCCACCAACAGACCATTCAGAAATGAAGCACCAACAGACATAGTCAATGAAGCCCAACGGACACAGAAATGTAATGCACCAACAGACACAGTCAGAAGAAGCCCAACAGACCAGGCAGATATGAAGCACAACAGACACAGTCCAGAATGAAGCACCAACGGAATAAACCGAGAAGGTTAAGCACCAACAGACCAGAATGAGCACCAACAGACACAGAATGAACAACACAACCAAGTTAAGTGAATGCACCAAACCAGCCAGAATAAAGCACCAAACAGACACATATGAAGCAACCAACAGACACAGTAGATAAACCCAAACAGACCAGATATGAAAGCACCAACAACAGTCAAAGTGGAAGCGCCAACAGCCACATTTAAATAGAAGATGGGCGCTGCCACCATACGCATTCCGAATGAATACAAACCACAGACACGGTCAAAAATGAAGCACTAAGGGCAACAACACAGCATAATGAAGCACCAAGCAGTACATAAGATAGGGAAAAGCTAACCAAACATACACGAATTAAGCACCAACACACACAGGTCAAATGAACACCAACATAAGCCACAGCAGAATGAACAGGCGGCGAACACACAGCAGAATGAAGGCGAAAGGGCCAACAACCACAAAAATGAAGCACCCAACAGACACAGAATAAAGCGACCAAAGAAGACACAGTCAGAATGAGGCAACCAACGAAACACAAGTCGAATGAAAGCACCACAAAAGCAACCAGTCAGAAAGAGCACCACCATACACAGAATGAGAAGGGCAACCAACAACACATTTAGAGTATGCGAGCGGGGCAACAGACACTGAGTCCCTAAAATGAATCGACCAACATACATCAGAATGAAGCGCCACGGGGGGGATACCCACGAGATAGAAGCACCAGCACACCGTCAGCATTGGAATCACCGTGAGCGGACAAAACCACAAAATGTAATGTCAACAAAACACATTGCAGAAGTTGACACCAACAGACACACTCATACCCTATGAAAACCGATTATGGTGGTCCAAGAGGGGTGGGAGCGGATCGCCACTGAGGGACAAAAGAGCCACATAGCCCCACGTCGTCAAGGTGCGATGACCGTAAAATAAGAGAGTTTCATCCCTGACCCGCCCATACCCCCCACTTGCCACATAATCAGAGCGGGATCAGATGAATGAAAACATGAATGAATGAATGAATAGAATAATGAATAGGTGATAAACGAAGTGAAGTGAATCAAGGCAACCAACGAACCAAGCCTAGGCGAAGGGAGGCAATCATCACAAAACTAATAATCGCGTCGCGGAGTGGGGCGGTGGCGCTCACCCCGCATCGTGCCGAGAGGGGAGAAGCATCTACATATACGTAACTGCAATACCATGGTTGGCGAAGATCAAAAAACACAACTCAAACACAATCAAAAAACGAAACCTCAACATCAAATCAATCCAAAGCAAGGGGCAAACAAGCAACCAGAAACTCCCAGCGTGTGCGGATTATCACAATCGATAGCGTTAGAGAAGCAACTACCCCCCCAGAGATCTAAACAAACATTATTTCAACTTAACAACCCAAGTATCGAATAGAAAAGCGATAGTCCGATGGAGGCTAAGAATTCGTATCTGTTGGGCGGCATAACATACAACAATAGACTGCCTGGTAAGTCATTAAACAGGCATGCATCTCAATGAGAACATAACCCCCTAGGGCCGGTAATGGATAAGTTTACGTAATCAATAGAAGGCAACCATCCACAAGCAAGCACATCATTCACAGATGATGTAATCAATCATGGGACTGGGCAAGATTACTGATACAAAGAAGAACAGCCCATCGCTTATGCAACCACAACCCAAATGAGGCAACCCATAGAGCCAGTAAAGAGTAGTGTATGGGGAGTTTCCTCATTGCATGGATTGTGTGAACACAAAGCGACATAAAGACTAAAACCAGAGCACAGCGATCATGGAACGTTTCGGTCATATTTCGTGACTTCGTTCAAAGAGTGGGAGGTGGTTGTCACTGCAACAAAACGAGACGACAAAACAACAAAAAACGAAACTGGTTACTAACAACAACAACAAACAAACAAAAAACAAACAAATACAACACACAACGCAACAACAACAACAATCAAAAAGAGAAACACAATAACAGACCAAAACCACAAACAAAGCGGAACAAAACCACAACAAACACAAACCCCGAAAAAACAACAACAAAAAAAAAAAGACAACAATAAAAAAACAGAAGGCTACGGTAGACTCTTAATATCCTAATTTAAAACTCCTACACCAAGAAACCCCAACTCTCAATTTATCACGGCGCTCTCGATGACTTCAGTTTCGGCGAGCCGCTCGTGAAGAAGTCGCACTTTTTAGGTCACACACACCGAACCCAAAAAAACAAAAAAGCAATTTCAGTAAGGCAACCCAAATCCTCACGAATGCAAATCAAAAATCAGATCGCGTACGCACCCTGCTCTCACAAAGTACTGTGACGTCCTGATACTCTCAGAATGGCAGGCAGGGAGTCGTGAGTGACCATGCCTAATTTTGTGTTCCCCCTCTGATCCCAGTAGTTCGCCGATCTGTCCCACACCCGACACCCAACCTAGCTCCACCGGTCACCGATCGCTCTCACAGCGGCGCGTGTACTCTGTCTCTGTTTCCTCTCACAACCGCTCTCCATATACTCCTCTCCTCTCTCTCGTCTCCCTATCACTACCCCCACACTAGCTATCCTATTGTCCAAACTTTGCTGTCTGCCTAATCCTCTCTGCTCTGATCTATGGTTCTGTCTGTCTATCTACCTTTCATACCATGTCTGGTCCGCCGTCCCTATCCAACCTTCACAGAAGCTGTCTGCCTGGTCTAGCTAGGCTAGGTGCTCTCTATTTGTCTTTCTGTCTGTCTGCTATGTCATCATCCTCTGTCTGTTACAATGTCATGTCTAACTGTAACTGCCCTTAAACCCGTCGTTTCGATCAACCCATCACCCTGTCCTGATATCTGTCTATTGATCGATCTATCTATCTAGTAGTTGTCTTGCGCGTGGTCCATGACCTGTGGGTCATTCATGTCTAATTCGCTCCTCAGCGGTCGGTATCTTTCTCTGTCCGTCTGTCCTCTCTATCTAACCCATCGAAAATCTATACTAACCTCGTAACTTGAACCCCCCCCTCAACCCCCTTCTGGGGGGGCCAGGGGGGACCCGCGCTCGTTGCGGTCTACGGGGAAAGCTCGGTCCCGAAACATCGACACTTCAAACTCCCCAACTCTCAAGCCGAACCCGTTCTCTCTTCTCGTGCCGCTCGCATACACCGCGAAATCGGTTGACGTTCGCGCTCCAATCGTACGTAAGTACGATAAGCTAAGTCAATTCACCGCATAGCAAACTGACAAACCCGCTTCTGTTCCCGGAAGCGTATACCTACTCAAACGCTTATTTCTGTTTCTTCGGATGAACGACATTTCCATGTGTCGAGGTGGCTTCTAAAAAGAACAAAAAATCCCCCCCCCTCTTGTAGTACGAGGTTGTAAGCCCCCTTAGGTTAGATACATGCGGTTCGATGTTTTGAAAACAGGAGAATAAGCGCACCACAAATATCCAATTGAATCGCTGCAAACACACAGACATAAGACATGGTCCCGCCATTGTTGTTCTTTGTTTTTCTTGTTACTAATGTGTTACTATTTTATTTCATCTATTTGTTCTTTTTTAGTGTCTTATCGTGGGTCTTACTTTCTCTTCTTACTTGTCTCGGTTTCTTTTTTTTTCTTTCTTCTGTCCCATCTGCTTTTAATTGCTTGCTTTCCTTCTTTACGCTTCTTTTCCCATTCTTTCCTCTTTAATCTACCTCCCGTGCGTCCGTCTATCGCATCGGGCTCGGTCGAAGTCTCGAGTCCGGAGCCCTAGCCAGTACACCCCGGCTCCGACACACGACTCTCATCACCCAGAGATCGCCGCTCCCCACCCCTCTCCCGTCTCCTCTCTTCTCTCCGCAACCTCATCCCTTCTCTCGTCCCCCTAAAAAAATCCCGATCTCCTCTCAGACCCCCCTCCTTCACCCTCTCTTTCTCAGCTTCTCTCTCAGCGCGCAGAGGGCACCCGCCTCTCGCTCAATCTTCTCTCTCTCTCAGCTCTCTCGTCCTCTTGCTTGTTGGGTCTTTCTTTCAGCCCTTCACCATTCTTCCTTCCTTTCCCGCAATTCTCTTTCCCTGCGTTTTTTTTCTCTTCTTCCTTCGTGTTTTTTCTTTCTTAGTTGCTTTTCTTTCCTTTTTTTTTTCTCAGTTTCTCCCTCCTCTCCTTTCTTCCCTTCTTTCGCATCCTTCCCCCCTTACTTCTTCGTTCCCTATTCGTTTCTTTTCTTTTATTTTTCCCTTCCTTTCTCCTCCCTTCTTTTTTATTTTTTCCCTGCCTTCTTCCCTCCTGCTGTTTAAGAATTTTCTTTCCTTTCTTTCCCTCCTTTCTTTTCTCACCCCCTAGCTTTTTTTCCTTTTCAATTCTTTTCTTTTCTTGCTTTTTTTTTTCTCGTCCCTCGCCAGCACGCTTCATTTATTCCATTTCTTCCTTCCTTTTTTGTTTGAGAGGCTTCTAAAAAACAACCTTTCTTCCATACCCTCTCTTCCTTCCTTTTCTCCTTTATGTCATCTTCTCTAATCTATTCTTCTCTAACCACCACGCAACCACCACCATCATCACCACCACCACCATGTTCCCCCACCTACCACCCCACCACCCACGCGACCACCAACCCTTGGTCCCCCACCCTACCACCACCACCACCCACCACCACCACCACCGAACTTACCGGGGGGGGCTGCCCCTACCACCACCACTACACCGGCCCAGGGGCTGGTCCCCCACCTACCACCACCACCAACCACTTCCCCTCCTCCCCCCCTCCGCCCAACTCACCACCACCACCCACTGATCACCCCACCTAACCACCACCGACCACACCACCACCCACTTCCCCCACCTACCCCCACCACCACCACACCACCTACCACCACTTCCACCACCTACCACCCACCTACCGACCACCACCACTCTCGACCACCACCCCTCCCTCACCATCCTCACCACCACTCTACCCCCCAACCTCATCACCAACCACCTCCCACCTCCCCCACCTAACCTATACCAACCACCACCCCTCCCACCTACCACACCAACACCTCCCCACCTACCACCACCACCACCACATCCTACCACCTCCCCCACCTACCAACCACCACCTCCCCACCCACCACCACCACCACCACCTCACCCAACTGACCACCACCCACCTCCCCACCTACCACCCCCCCCCCACCTAACCCCCACCTCACCACCCACCACCACCACCCCCCCACCTACCACCACCACCTCCAACCACCACCACCTCACCACCTCCCCACCTACCACCCCCCACCCCTCCCCACCTACCACCACCACCACCTCCCACTTACCACCACACACCACCCTCCCCACCTACCCACCACCACCACCACCAAAGCACCCCCCACCACCACCTACCACCACCAACCACCCCGCATCCCCCCCCACCTAACCCTACCACACCTACCAGTCCCCACCTGACCCACCATCACCCAACCACCACCACCACCCCCACTCCCCAACCTACCACCACCACCTCCCCACCTACCACCACCACCCATCGAACCTCACCTACCACCACCACCACCACCTACGACCACCTCCCCACCTACCCCACCACCACAACCTCATCCACCTACCACCGGGGGGGGCTCCCCACCTACACCACCCCCACCTCCCCACCATACACCCACCCCCACCCGCCCGCACCTACACCGAGGGCCGACCTCCCCCCTACCCGACGACCAACCTCCCCACCTACCTACACAACCACCTGGACACCCACGACTACCAACCGGACCAGGTCGCTCGACACCTCCCCACCACCACCACCAACTCCCCACCGTGACCAACCACCACACCGATCACCCACCATACCAACATCCACCAACCACCAAATGCCCCACCAACCACCACCACCTCCCCCACACATACACACCACCACTACCCCTCCCCAGCCGACCTACCACCACATCCCGCCCCCCTGCCACCACCAACCGAAGTCCCCACCTACCACCGAACCCACCACCACCAATCCCCACCCTACCACCACCACCTCCCTCCCCTAACCACACCACCTCGACCACCTCCCCACCTGAACCACCCTCCCCCTACGCACCACCACCCACGACCGACCTCCGCCCAAACGACGAACCCCATCGGGGACCGGGGTCCGCCACCTTACCCCGGAGCAACCGGGACCTCCCCACCTACCACCGCCCACCACGAACACCCCCGACACCTACCACACCACCTCCCCCCCCTTACCACTCCACCGTCCCCACCTACCCCACCACCACCACTACCACGTCCCCCACGCTAACCACCACCACCACTACAACCAACCGTCCCCACCTACCACCACCCGAATCATCATCATAACCTTATCCTCCTCCTGCTCCTCCTTCCTCGTCTTCTGAGCCGACTCACAGATAGTTTCAAAACGCCACCGCCGACACGTTGTCCGGGCTGCAGGTCCTACGTCATTGGCCAGGTGGTGACCTCATGACCTTCGATCTAAAAGAGTCAGCGATGCCCCGTGTGGTCCACGAGGTGCCACTTTTAGATGGGACGACTTTAGGCACGTTGACCGCCCCGAACCCCGTACTGAACGCTACCTGCTTCGGCTGACGTGCCCAACAGGGGGTTTGACCGCGGATTTAACCAAAAATGCTTAATGGGACAAAACGTGTACCAGGTACGGTTCTGTCCCCTCCCCAGGGGGGCGGTAGGAACCTGGAAGTGAGGAGGGGGAGAAACAAGGTTGGAAGTGTGGTAATGAGGAGAAGGTGGTGGGGTGTATGCAGGGGGGAGGAGCGGGAGGATGAGGGTAGGAGGAGTGTACGGGGCGGTTAAACGATGAAAGCCCGGAAGATCGTGGTCAGACAAGTTGAAATCTTAACTTCCGAGTTAAAATTATTTGTTCCTTCTATTTGAGTGTACATAAACTGCTTTTTTTTGCTTCTTTCAAATTCTACTCTTTTTTTCTACTCTTTTCCTCCCCTCAAACCCCTTTACCCGGTTACTGTCAATCGCACTTCATCCCCCGCCCGCGCCCCAGTCCACCCCCCACCTCTCCTCCCTCTCCTCTCCTCGTTAATACATCAGCTAAGTTCTTTTTTTTCTTCCTCGTTCTTCTTTCCGTCTGTCTACCTGTCTAA
>JADBJO010025039.1:0-20000 GCA_016801955.1 Conus betulinus
CGGTGTTTTACGTGAGGTGGAAAATGAAGATGAACGGAAAACCCTGATACATGTGGGCAAGAGAGTGAGTGTGAACGTGGATACATGAATGCACGAGAAAATGGGTTTATCTGACTTGTACACAAAAAAGGCTTCTTGAACTGTTTTTCTTCTTTAATGTACCTTATGTATACAGTGTGCTTCTATAAACAGTTGCCATTACTGAAGAAGCTTTTAAGCGAAATTTTTTTTTGAGAATATACAATTTAAAATGAAACTGTTTACTTCTCTGTTTTTTTTCTTTTTTTTTTTTACTCCCAATATATATATATATATATATATATATATATATATATATATATATATATATATATATATATACGTACACACACACACACACACACACACACACACACACACACACACACACACTCTCACACATGCACATGCACATATACATACATATATAACTGTCAATCAAGAGGCACGACAAGAACGGCAAAAATGTGTAACCACTTCCTTGCTTACAAATAGAGGAAACACGGGAGGGAAGGGGCGGGTGGCGGTGAATGCCATGTGACAAATGGGCAGTTACGGGAGAGAGAGAGAGAGAGAGAGAGAGAGAGAGAGAGAGAAAGAGAGAGAGGAAAAAAGTATCCGTGCGCACGTACGCGCGCACCTACGCGCCAGCGTGTGTGTGTGTGTGTGTGTGTGTGTGTGTGTGTGTGTGTGACAAATATATGCAGTTTGATACAATATGAAACATCTGAGCTCATGTCATGGATAAAGCTTAATCTCCACAGCTCACTTGATGAACCCTATAACATATTTTTCCCGTTTGGTACATGTGTATTCTTTGCTGGGGATTCCCCAAAGGGGCAATAATGTTTTTCCTTTAGCTCCCCCATCTACAAGAAGAACCCAGACATAAATATACACACCACCTTCTCATCAACATCATAATCAGCAATACCATCATCTCCATATTCACCATAGCAATAAAGGAGGGGGGGGGGGGGGAGACATATTGTATATGAATATACTTTTTTAAGTTACAAAATACTTATTCTAACTTACATGTGCCTGTGTGTATGTATGTGTTCGTACGTATGTATGCATATGCACACGTGTGCAAATGCTTTTGTATGTGTTGTATGTTGTGTGTGTGGTGGGGGGAGTGGGAGTAGGCATACGCCGGTGTTTACGTGTGGTGGAAAATGAAGATGAACAGAAATCCTGATACACGTGGGCAAGAGAGTGAGTGTGAACGTGGATACATGAATGCACGAGAAAATGGGTTTATCTGACTTGTACACAAAAAAGGCTTTTTGAACCGTTTTCTTGTTTAATGTACCTTATATATACAGTGTGCTTCTATAAACAGTTGTCATTACTGAAGAAGCTTTTAAGCGAATATTTTTATTGGAGAATATACAATTTAAAATGAAACTGTTTACTTCTGTGTTTTTTTTTTTTTTTATTTTACTCCTATATATATATATATATATATATATATATATATATATATATAGTGGGAAAACAAGTACAGTGTAACAATGCTTCCATCATTATGGTAATGACTTGTCAAAGATTTGAAATTGAGAGGGAAAAAATTGAAGACGAAGTAAATGGGAAAATGTATATCATAAGTAAATGGGAAAATGTTTATCATAAATACGAACACCCTTCACTAGCTGCATAAGAGAGACACGGCTGATTATGTCTCTGCTCTTGGCGTCAGATAGAGACACACCACAGTCCTTATACATTCTGTGGTGTTCCGATCGCCAAGGGTTCGAAAAAGAATCCAACAGCACCCCCAAAGCAGCCTGCGAAAGGTAGTAGAATGAAAACAAAACGAAGTGTGGAGAGGAAAAAAGTTGTTGAAAACTAAAAACATTACACAAACAGTATAAAATGTAAGAGACAATCTTTGAGCCTATGCTTGAGGATCCATTTAAGGATGCAAGGGAGATCAAAAGATATGGAACAGTCCTGAGTGGTCAGCTCTGCTGTTCAATAACCCAAGCATTGTCGACGGCTAAGAATTGTGCAGAACAACATTTCCTTGGATCTCCTAAGAGATGCAATCACCCACTGATTGACCAAACAATATAATGCTGAACAATTAAGTGTGGGGGAAAACAAGTGCAGGTTAACAATTCTTCCATGATTATGGTAATGACTTGGCAAAGATTTGAAATTTGAGAGGGAAAAAAATTTGAAGATGAAGTAAAGGGGAAAATGTATATCATGAATACGAACACCCTTCACTAGCTGCATGAGGAAACTATCGCACATCCACAGAGAAAGTTCCGCCGTTCCTTCCATCACTTTTTTGTCTCTTTTCTTCACAAATTACAACGCCAACACATTCTCCTCCATGCTAACATTTGCTGGTGACATGGCTCACTTGAAAGCTTCATCCAAATCCGTGTGATTGTCAGTCTCACGATGACCCTGTTCTTAACTTTAGCTGATATCTTCCCAGCGCTGGTCCAGGCGGACATCGTTGCCGAATGGTCCATGGCACTTCGTAGGAGCCTGTAGTTGGTCGCTGTCAAATCCTCTGCTACGCTGGTACCCTTTCCCTTCAGCTTACGGCGGTTAGTCAGCACCTGGTCTCGCTTCTTGCGGTCGAAGAACCGTACGAGTATGGGGGCGAGGTTTGTCGGAACTACGCCTCCCAGTCTGTGCGCCACCTTATGTCGACAGGTTTGACATCGACACCCACGCTGTCAGTGAAGAGGATACATATTTTGCGCACACAGTCGTCTGGTGTCTCATTCTCTCGCTCCTGGACCCGGAAAACCCGTAAATGACACCTCCGAGAGTATTGATCCAGATCGTTTTGCTGCTTTTCTACTTCTTTAATTCTGATTTCTTGCTGCCTGATAATATTGTGTAGGGTTTCGTTCTTGTTTTTTCAGTTCTTGACCTACTTTGTCTTGCTGTTCTCTCTACGCTTCCATTTCAAAGACCCTCCCCTCAAGCGCACTAACCTTCTCCATGAAATTTATTGTCAGGTTTTAAAAGTCTTCTTTCATGATTGCAAAGTCTTCTTTTGTGGCTAAACCGTCCAATCGTTTTTTCTATTCTAGCAAGGGCTACTTGAATGTCTCTGCTTGACAGATCCGGCATGCTGTTGTTTTTGTCCTCTTCTACACAAGACCCTGTGTTTTTGACGTTTTCGATCAGGTTTCACTGTCTGCTCTACACAAACACTGGTGCCACTATCATCTGTAGATGAAGAGTAAATCCGTTTGTTTTTGTTGTCACTCATTTCACAGAACACTTCACAAAACACAATGTCATGTCGTACTCCAAGAATTAGCACACGAACACCACAGGGCACTTCCGTTTGAGCGACGTCACTGTCTGTCAAACACACACACTGTGTCGGTACATCTGTACTGTTATTCCACCATTTCCTCTCGATGTTACATCCTGTATTGTTATTTTATGTGGCATGTGCCCGATGCGATTCTACATCCTGTATTGTTATTTATGTGGCATGTGCCCGATGCGATGCTACATCCTGTATTGTTATTTATGTGGCATGTGCCCGATGCGATGCTACATCCTGTATTGTTTATTATGTGGCATGTGCCCGATGCGATGCTACATCCTGTATTGTTATTTATGTGGCATGTGCCCGATGCAGCCGTCCGCTTCTCTATAAAAATCATACTAGTCGACACGTTAATCATTCACTGAGATTTCTGTGCACTGAAATGTCAATACAACTCGTAATTAAGACAAAGTTGATTAATTATACGCAGATACGTGAAACTGGCTACTGCACCATTCGTGAGCGTGAACTCACCTCCGAGATATGCATATTTGTGTACAGTATTATATCTTTCCACGGTAATACCATAAAGGAGAGGGAATATTTGTGTAGAATTTGTCTTTCTACTACCGTGATACGGTAACGAAAAGTGAATGTTTGTGTGCCTAAAGTGACAGTTAAAGTATAAAGTGTGCCTTTCTACGTGTCACATAATAGAGCAAAATGAATGTCTGTGTTGAATTTGCATTTTTTTTTTCAGGGATAACCTTCTAACGGGAAAGACAGTTATACTATCACATAAAATTTCTGCACATTCCGGTACAAAACCGATTAAACGTAATCTACGATTCATTTTGGCGTAGGGTGGTGGCCTAGAGATCGATACGACGACGTTGCAGGGTAACAGATGTTGAGTAGGCAGCGGCGGAATGAACATTTGGGTTGATACTGTGTTTTGGTGAAACGAACCTCTTGTGTTGATCCTGTGTTGGGACGGAATGGACATCTTGTGTTGATCCTGTGTTGGGACGGAATGGACATCTTGTGTTGATCCAGTGTTGGGACGGAATGGACATCTTGTGTTGATCCTGTGTTGGGACGGAATGGACATCTTGTGTTGATCCTGTGTTGGGACGGAATGGACATCTTGTGTTGATCTTGAATACCTTTCTTTCCGTTCACCTGATTTGCCAAAGCCTGTTCTCATCGTAACCAACAGGTGAGTGTGAATAAGTATAGTTAAATATGTGGGGAAAAAAATATATAGAATGCGATTGTTGTTGTCGTTGTGGTGGGAAAAAAGCAAATTTGAAAGCACAAAACGTAGAGACCAAAATCGTGACAGAGAACGTGACGTGTTTTGAACATTCTTTGCCGGCATCGGTCGCCATTCAAAGGGAATGGGTGTTGTGAGCGGAGGGGTTGCAGGACAATAAATGTACGTTCAAAGGTCAACGGAGAAAACCCTTCACCTGGGGGCCATAAGGTCAGTGCGCTGTTCGAGATTCATCATAGGGCATTGCATAACGGAAGGCGGCGCCCATCCCTGTCGCTCTGCTGCCTTTTGCCTTCCCTGAACTGAAATACATACTCATTAACTGCTGGGTGGACGGAGACAGTTAAAAAAAAAAAAAGCCGACCTCACCAATGGTTCAAACCTACCACTGTCCACTCCTGAGACCAGCATCTGAGCCTTTGACCATGACCATGGCTTGTTCGTTTTTTGTTTGTCTAGTTCTTTGTTTGTTTGTTTTGTTGTTGTTGTTGTTTATCTTAAAATCAAATAATCAGAGTTGACAAGTGTGCTAACGCGGGACAGTGGGGCTAGAGATACCAACACAACAGTGGCATATTTGTCAGTTATACACATAATCTGTATACAATTTCAACTTGACAAAAAGGGAGAACAAAGGTATGAAAATAATGATACTGTTACCATTACTATTACCACCACCACCACCACCACCACCACCACTACTACTACTACTACTACTACTACTACTACTACTACTACTACTGCTGCTGCTGCTGCTGCTGCTGCTATGCTGCTGCTGCTGCTGCTGCTTCTACTACTACTACCACCACAATGATGAGAATAATAATATAATGATAATAATAATAATAATAACAACAATAACATTAATGATGATGATGATGATGAGGAGGAGGAGGAGGATGGTTATGATGATGATAATGGTACTACTACTACTACTACTACTACTGATAACAATAACGATAACAATAATGATGATGATGATGGTGATGATGACAATGATGATAATAATAATAATAATAATAATGATAATAATAATAATATGATACTAATAACAACAATGATAATTATGATGATAGCAATAATAATAAAATTAAGAATGATGTGAGATGATGATGATGATGATGATGATGATGATGATGATGATGATGATGATGATGATGATGATGATGATGATGATGATATTTCATACTAATATTACTAAGAATAATAATAACAGTCGTGTATCATGGACATACAATTTTGGATGACAGTTCTAGCTGGCTGTCCCCAGAATCTTCTCTGTCGTCTCCAGAAAGTACAAAACAATGCTGCTCGTTTTTGATTCTCAGACAACCCAGATCTTCTCATGCACACTTCTTACTTCTTTCTCTTCACTGCTGCTGTCGGTCGAAAAAACGAATAGACTACAAACTGTCCTTACTCTGCTTTAATCTTTGAATGGCTTAGCTCCTTCCTACCTTTCTGATCTCCTTCATCTCTATGTTCCAGCGTGGCAGCAGAGAGTCCTCAAAGAGCTTTTTTTTTTTTTTTTTTTTTTTTTCCCATCTTGGGATGAGCCATGACTGGGATTCGAACCCATGCCCTTCTGGACATGCTCATTTCCACTTAATGACTCGCGCACTACCACTGAGCCACAGGGACACCTGATATTTGTAGGAAAGTTAAGCCTTATGAAGTTTCACTTTTGTTCCTCCTTGACCAGATCCAACTTGAACACCTCTCTGCCGCTTCTGCCATTGCTTTCAGGGCTTTGGTTTTTTTCCCTCCCTGCAACTGAGAGCTGTTTTCATGAGGCTGTATGCAGACGTTCCCACAAACCCCCTAGCTCCAATTTCTGCAGTGAGGACTTTGACCTGATAGCCTTCTCTCCTCAGGCTGTTTGCCAGATCAGCATACTTTTTTTCAGTCTTGTAGATCTGAGCTGCCTCCATTCTGTTCTCATATGGCACCGTGAGCTCGATCATGATCAGCTGCTTGGTTGACTGAGAGTGTAATACTATGTCTGGTCTCATGCCACTCTCTTGCTGATCTCTGGGTGACTATTCCATTCTGGGAGGTCTGCTGTGCACTCCCAGTCATCTGCCCCGTCCAGCAGACTCTGCCTGCATGTTCCGAGTGGCACACTGTTGTTCTTGGCCATGATTCGCTGCCTCCTGCCGTGAAGAATGTTGCGGGTGCTTTTGGAGTCCTGATTTTCCCTTTTGTGGTGTTGGTACTAGCCCAGACTACTTGTACAATCTCTTTGAGCACTTGGTTGTGCCTCCATGTGTACCTTCCTTGAGCCAGGGGGCTACTTTACATGAGCTTAGGACATGCTCCACTGTTTGTTTTTCATGGCAAAGGGGGCATGAAGGATCGTCTGTTTTTCCCCCACTTCAGGTTTGCATTTGAAGGCAGAAGGTCATATGCAGATCTGAGAATGAAGCTGATCCTGAGAGGGGCCATGTGCCAAATGTCATTCCAAGTGAGACTTCTTTGGAGTGCATTCTCCCACGTTGTCCATTGCCCTTGCTGGCTCTGCTGGACTGCTTTTTGGAGTCTTTTTTGGTCTTTTTCTTTTCTCATCTCCTGAATCATCATGTCTCTTTTGGCTTTTCCTTTGGCCTTTGACCACCATTCAGTTTTGGTCACCCCCAGTCCTTGTCTGTTGGTCTGTGTGTGTCCTGTTATTTCTCTGATCTTGAGACTTTCTTTTGCAGAATCCATCGCCTCTTGAACTTTCCATTTTCTGCCTGTCTTCAGCTGGGGCTTGATTGCTTCAACCACCTTGTCTCCTGAGTCCTCCAGCATGCTTTGAAGTCTGATCTTCCCTGCTTTATATTCCTCCAGGATGGATTTCAGTGGTAGTTTCAGCTTTGCTTGGCGACAGTATAGCGCTATGTCAGTCAGACAGGGTGGGACACCAAGCCATTTCCTTGTGAACTTGTTGATTTTGGATTCCATTGCCTCCACTATGCTGGTGCAGATGTCGTATATCATCAGAGGCCATAGGAGCTTTGGTATCAGCATGAACTGCAGACACCAGACCTTGTATTTGCCAGGGAGCCCACACTGGTCAATGGTCTCCAAGCCCTTCTTCCGACATCTGTTTGGTTTCTTTTGCTCTTTGTGTGTGTCTTTCAGCGTATCATCATACCATCTTCCAAGGCTCTTGACTGGCTCTTCTGTTACTGTTGGAATGGCCTGGTTGGCAACACTGAAGACCACAGATTCGGCCACTTTTCCTTTCCTCAGTGAGAGACTCCGTGATTTCTTTGGCTTGAACTTCATTCTGGATGAGGCAACTATGTCGTCCAGCCTCTCCAGCACGTGACGTGTCTCGTCTTCTCTGGATGAAATCACTGTAGTGTCATCCATGAAGGCCTTGAGAGGGGGCATCTTGTATCCATCGCCAAGGTCTGTTTGTCTTGCGTTGCTGCTTGTTGCTGCTTTCAAGAGATGACTTCCATTGCCAACACGAACAGTATTGGGGAAATGGCACAGCCCATTGCAATGCCCACTTCCAAGTTGATCCAATCTGTTGTGTACTCCTTGGTAGAGAACCGCATTGAGGAAACGCTCCGCTGACCGTGGTCAGGAGAGACTGGTCCAAAGCCTTCCCCTAGGCTTTCCATGTACGGCGGGTGGTCAGTGGCCCCGTGGCCAAGACCCCAGTCCCGGGGACACCTCTGCCTATGGAGACGGACAGTTCAGGGAAATAATGTGACACTGTGCACAGCTCGGGGAAACAGTGTGACACTGTTCACAGCTCGGGGAAACAGTGTGACACTGTTCACAGCTCGGGGAAATAGTGTGACACTGTTCACAGCTCGGGGAAACAATGTGACTCTGTTCACAGCTCGGGGAAACAGTGTGACACTGTTCACAGCTCGGGGAAATAATGTGACACTGTTCACAGCTCAGGGAAACAGTGTGACACTGTGCACAGCTCGGGGGAAACAATGTGACACTGTTCACAGCTCGGGGAAATAATGTGACACTGTTCACAGCTCAGGGAAACAGTGACACTGTGCACAGCTCGGGGAAACAATGTGACTCTGTTCACAGCTCGGGGAAACAATGTGACTCTGTTCACAGCTCGGGGGACAAACTGTGACACTGTGCACAGCTCGGGGAAAACAATGTGACACTGTTCACAGCTCGGGGAAACAGTGTGACACTGTTCACAGCTCGGGGAAACAATGTGACACTGTTCACAGCTCGGGGAAACAGTGTGACACTGTTCACAGCTCGGGAAACAATGTGACACTGTTCACAGCTCGGGGAAACAGTGTGACACTGTGCACAGCTCGGGGAAACAATGTGACACTGTTCACAGCTCGGGGAAAACAGTGTGCACTGTGCACAGCTCGGGGAAACAATGTGACACTGTTCACAACTCGGGGAAACAGTGTGACACTGTGCACAGCTCGGGGAAAACAATGTGACTCTGTTCACAGCTCGGGGAAACAATGTGACTCTGTTTCACAGCTCGGGGAAACAATGTGACACTGTTCACAGCTCGGGAAAACAGTGTGACTCTGTTCACAGCTCGGGGAAATAGTGTGACACTGTGAACAGCTCGGGGGGAAACAATGTGACTCTGTTCACAGCTCGGGAAACAATGTGACTCTGTTCACAGCTCGGGGAAAACAGTGTGACACTGTGCACAGCTCGGGGAAACAATGTGACACTGTTCACACCTCGGGGAAACAATGTGACACTGTTCACAGCTCGGGAAAAAAATGTGACACTTTCCACAGCTCGGGGAAATAGTGTGACACTGTTCACAGCTCGGGAAACAATGTGACTCTGTTCACAGCTCGGGGAAACAATGTGACACTGTTCACAGCTCGGGAAAAAAATGTGACACTTTCCACAGCTCGGGGAAATAGTGTGACACTGTTCACAGCTCGGGGAAACAGTGTGACAGCGTGTACAGCTCGGGGAAACAGTGTAACACTGTGCACAGTTCGGGGAAATAATGTGACACTGTTCACACCCCGGGAAACATTTTGACACTGTGCACAACTCGGGGGAAACAATATCACATTTTATACAGCTCGGGGAATCAATGTCACAGAGTGCACAGCTCGGGGAAATAATGTGACACTGTTCGCAGCTCCGGGAAATAATGTGACACTGTTCATAGCTCGGGGAAACAATGTGACACTGTGAACAGCTCGGGGAAATAATGTGACACTGTTCACAGCTCGGGGAAATAATGTGACACTGTGCACAGCTCGGGGAAACAATGTGACTCTGTTCACAGCTCGGGGAAACAATGTGACACTGTGCACAGCTCGGGGAAACAATGTGACACTGTGCACAGCTCGGGGAAACAATGTGACACTGTTCACAGCTCGGAGAAATAATGTGACACTGTGCACAGCTCGGGGAAATAATGTGACACTGTGAACAGCTCGGGGAAATAATGTGACACTGTGAACAGCTCGGGGAATAGTGTGATACTGTGCCCAGCGCGGTGAAACAATGTGACACTGTGTACAGCTCAGGGAAACAATGTCACATTGCATACAGCTCGGGGAATCAATATCGCATTGTATGCAGCTCGGGGAAACAATGTCACATTGTATGCAGCTCGGGGAAACAATGTCACATTGTATGCAGCTCAGGGAAACAATGTCACATTGTATGCAGCTCAGGGAAACAATGTCATATTGTATGCAGCAGCTCGGGGAAACAATGTCACATTGTATGCAGCTCAGGGAAACAATGTCACATTGTATGCAGCTCGGGAAAACAATGTCATATTGTGTACAGCTCGGGGAACAATGTCACATTGTATACAGCTCGGAGAAACAATGTCGTATTCCATACAGATTGCCCATTTCACCCAGATGCACCCCCTCATAAATCATTTGTCATAAACGTCCTGTGGATTTCGCAAATGCATCGAGAATTCTGTTGATCGTATGTCAAGTTTTTCCAACTTCTCTCCCGCTGATTCAGCATACATTTAACATTTTCATCTATCAGGGATGGAGTGTGGGTGTGGGTGGGAGTGGGGTTGGTGAGGTGGGCGGAGCTGGGCACACTATTCGTTTCTACAAGAGTTGGGCGTCAAACGTAGGTGTGTGTGGGTGTGTATGTTGATGATTTGCCGGCAATGGAGTCATCCATAGCCCTGCCTGAGGTCACACGACAGGCCACTGTTCACACGTTCCGCAGTAGGTCATGACAGATCGATGTCAGCACTGGCAACGTGTAACCATGCATCCCACGACACTCCAATGCACGCATGTAATCAACTTTCATTGAGTTGCAAACTAAAGGTTTTCCCCTTGCCTAACAGGTACGCGCGCACACACACACACACACACACACACACACACACACACACACACACACACACACACACACACACACACACACACAAACACATACGCACACGCACGCACGCACGCACGCACAGGCACGCCCACCCGCACGTACACACACACACACACACACACACACACACACACACACACACACACACACACACACACACACACACACGCGCGCGCGCGCGCGCGCGCGCGCGCGCGCGCGTTCGCACGCACGCATGCACGCACGCACGCACGCTCGCAAGCACGCTTGCACGCACGCTCGCATGCACGCATGCACGCTCGCATGCACGCACGCACGCACGCACGCATGCACATACACACACTCGCCAGTATATATGAAGCTGTCCGAAGTGCAGTTATTGAATGTTGACGACAGTAACAACTACACGTAGCGCATTATGTAGTTTGGTGATTAGCAATCCTACTGGACCACTTTGGGCGTAATACATTATCTCTCTTTCATTCTTTTCCAGATAAATATTATTATTATTGGAGGAGACAGAAGCCCCCAGATAACTCACCTATCTCTGTCTTTATGATGTATCTAGATAACAGTATTAATTTCAGTTCCTCTGTAAACGAATACCTTGAGCGACATGTGTGCGTGACAGTGGTGATCCCCTAGTTTTATGCATGAGAGTAGGCCAGAGCACGTAGCGCTTGCCTGGTTATGTTTGCCTTTAGAGATTTCTCATGTATTGTTTGTCTGGTTGTGTGTTTGCCTTTAGAGATTTCTCATGTATTGTTTGTCTGGTTGTGTTTGCCTTTAGAGATTTCTCATGTATTGTGTGTCTGGTTGTGTTTGCCTTTAGAGATTTCTCATGTATTGTGTGTCTAATTATGTTTGCCTTTAGAGATTTCTCATGTATTGCTTGTCTGGTTACGTTTGCCTTTAGAGATTTCTCATGTATTGTGTGTCTGGTTGTGTTTGCCTTTAGAGATTTCTCATGTATTGTGTGTCTGGTTGTGTTTGCCTTTAGAGATTTCTCATGTATTGTGTGTCTGGTTACGTTTGCCTTTAGAGATTTCTCATGTATTGTTTGTCTGGGTTGTGTTTGCCTTTAGAGATTTCTCATGTATTGTTTGTCTGGTTGTGTTTGCCTTTAGAGATTTCTCATCGAAGTTTTGCTTGTCTGGTTATATTTGCCTCTAGAGATTTCTCATCAGAGTTTTGCTTGTCTGGTTATGTTTTGCCTTTAAAGATTTCTCATTGACTTGAGTGTTTACGAAGTGGGTTGGTTAAAGAAAGATCAGTAAACACGTCTCGTATTCGTGATTTTTTTCCATAAAAATTCTATTGGCTTCGTTTTGCCTAATTAAAAAAAAATCCCCACAGACATTTTCCCCATAGGAAGGGAGGTGTCATGTGAGAAGGCAAAGAATTCTTTTTAATGCAAACAATGTATTGTTATAGATAACCAGTGTATTGTTATAGATAATCAGTGCATTGTTATAGATAACCAGTGTATTGTTATAGATAACCAGTGTATCGTTATAGACACATGATGTATTGTTATAGATAAATAATTGGTTGTTATAGATGGTTGATAATGTATTGTCACAGATAAATTATGTGTTATTATAGATCAATAATGTATTGTAATATATATATATATATATATATATATATATATATATATATATATATATATATATAATGTATTGCTATAGGTGATAAGAGAGAAAAAGAAAATTCCGATTTTGTATGAACAATTGTCAACGTCACAAACTTAACTTTGGTTAACGTTCGTGGTAGGCGGAACAACCCTTATCGTTTTAAGTAACTTTAACACCCAGAATAATTTGAAGTTGTTTTTATTTTAGAGATGACAGTCACAGCATGCACGTGTTCATGTAAGCATGTCAATGATTGTTAACTCGACTGTGACCAGACAGACGGTGCGCGTGAAGCTGAGCAAAGTGCAGTTGTTGAAGGCTGACGACGATGGCCACTAAGGTAGTGTTGGCTACGCTGTGCCTGCATTATCTAGTTTGGTGTTTGACAATCCTACTGGGCCTCTTTCGGATCATTACCTTTCATTCTTTTTCCAGGCGTTTGTTTGAGGAGACAGAAGCCATCAGGTAAATCATTTATCTTTCTCTTTATGTAGTATCTGGATAACATTGTTTACTTCAGTTGTTCTCTTGGTGAATCCTTTGTGCGACGTGAGTCCACGACAGTGGTGACCCCTAGTTGTTGTTTTTTTTTTTTTTAATGCACGAGAGAAGGTTAGAACACGTGTCTATAGCCATACTTGAAAATAGTTCGATTTGGTTCATCCATTCCATGACAGTTACATAGTGGATATACTGAGAAAGCGTGGATAATAAAGAGATATTCGCATCCCATGTGAGGGACGCCTCACGCGTCATTGATTTTACTCTATATTTGCAACGGCCGACAGACACAATGGCACTGTAGTCACTGGGGGATGAGGCGCTTCATTTGGAATGAGTCTGCCAGGCAGAGCAACTCGTTTGACATTGGCGGGGAGGGCAGTTTTGCAAGGCTGTGAAAAGCAGTTCACATAGTACATGGTGACTCTGTGGGTCTGTGCCGTGCACAGAGCACTGGAGGGGTCTTGAGAGTGTTGGTGTATGCTGTATGAGAGGTGGGGAGGGGGTGTATCTTGAGGATACTGGCATTTTTCTTGTGTGCCTCTACTGCCACATACACAAGGTACTGACGTCGATGTTTCGTCTTATTTCATGCCATGTCTGTAGGTCATTACTTTCCTGTTTGTAGTGTGTTTACTGTTATGTATCCAGTCTTTTACTGCGGACAGGAACACATATGTATGCTCTCATCCAGTCTGTTACTGCTTACAGGAAAAGTTATGCATGCTTCCATTCAGTCTGTTACCACAGACAGGAAAAGAGATATGTATGCTTGTAGTCTGTTACCACAGACAGGAAAAGATATGTATGCGTGTAGTCTGTTACCACAGACAGGAAAAGATATGTATGCGTGTAGTTTGTTACCACAGACAGGAAAAGATATGTATGCGTGTAGTCTGTTACCACAGACAGGAAAAGATATGTATGCGTGTAGTCTGTTACCACAGACAGGAAAAGATATGTATGCGTGTAGTCTGTTACCACAGACAGGAAAAGATATGTATGCGTGTAGTTTGTTACCACAGACAGGAAAAGATATGTATGCGTGTAGTTTGTTACCACAGACAGGAAAAGATATGTATGCGTGTAGTCTGTTACCACAGACAGGAAAAGATATGTATGCTTGTAGTCTGTTACCACAGACAGGAAAAGATATGTATGCGTGTAGTCTGTTACCACAGACAGGAAAAGATATGTATGCGTGTAGTCTGTTACCACAGACAGGAAAAGATATGTATGCGTGTAGTCTGTTACCACAGACAGGAAAAGATATGTATGCGTGTAGCATGTTACCACAGACAGGAAAAGATATGTATGCGTGTAGTATGTTACCACAGACAGGAAAAGATATGTATGCTTGTAGTCTGTTACCACAGACAGAAGGAAAAGATATGTATGCTTTAAGTCTGTTACCACAGACAGGAAAAGATATGTATGCGTGTAGTCTGTTACCACAGACAGGAAAAGATATGTATGCGTGTAGTCTGTTACCACAGACAGGAAAAGATATGTATGCGTGTAGTTTGTTACCACAGACAGGAAAGATATGTATGCTTGTAGTCTGTTACCACAGACAGGAAAAGATATGTATGCTTGCTTCCAGTCTTGAGTTGGAGACAGGAAAACATAGCCAAGCTTGCATCCACTTTTGGCGCAGACAGGATCGAGCAGAAATGCGTGCATTCAGTCTTTTGCTGGTATAAGGGCATTAGTGTTTTGAATTCAGCTTTCCCTCTTTATGAATTGGTCTGTATCAAGTTACCTGAAGGCGTCTGCAACATTTACGCAGCATAGTTCAGATTCACAGGAGCTAGGTGACATTCTGGTAACCTGCAATTCCGTTTATACACGTGTCAGGAATCTCTCTCTCTCTCTCTCTCTCTCTCTCTCTCTCTCTCTCTCTCTCTCTCTCTCTCTCTCTCTCTCTCTCTGTGTGTCCCCACCCGCCTGTCTGTCTGTCTGTCTGTCTGTCTGTCTCTCCTCTCTCTCTCTCTCTCTCTCTCTCTCTCTCTCTCTCTCTCTCTCTCTCTCTCTCTCTCTCTCATCAGCCGCCGACCTGTTCGGACGTGTCCACTTCGCTCTACCAAGAATCAGTTTCTGTGCGTGTGATTCATGTGCTTCATGTGTGTAATTTTGCAAGGAGGTGTGTGATTGCTTACACGATGTGCATATAGAAAGGATTCCTGTGCTGGACGGTGATGTTGGTTGTTTTCAGGGGTTTTATGTGTAAAATCATATCTCAGAACCCCTCTCCAGTGCTATGTTAGGCCACCGACCAAGCTGGGCCAGTGTCATTCACGTGCCATGGGCTCCAGATGTTGAGACGCTAATCCTCCGACCTCCTCTTCCCATGGTGGTGTGGCCAGATAAGTGGCCCCATTTGTGGCGCCAGTTGGTTTCCACGGAGGAAACGATCCCCTGGCTGTTGAGGCAGAGTGAAGCGAAGTGTGTGTGTGTGGTGCTATTCCTGTTACGCTGCAGTGTCCGGAAAAGGCTCTCTTCCCAAGGCAAGATGTGGGGGGTGCTGCTGTGACGGCTAAACACCATGGCACACACTGCAGCGGCCAGCATTATGTGTGTGTTCTATGTATATCTGTAAATGTAAGTTTCTGCTTTTTTTTATCTTTGGGCAATCAACACAAATAATGCACGTAATACAAATCAAAAATGCCTCTCACCACGCGCTCTATGAGCACCAAATATTTCAAGAACGAGACAGTTAAACTCACCAAAGACCCCTGCCAAGTGACGTTTGATTCTCCCCACACCAACCTGCCTGTATGGAGAGTTGTGTTATGTGAAAGGTACTGTGGTAAATCCCGTCCATCATCTACCTCTAGTGTTTTGAAAGAATACACCAAAAATGCCCAGCGAGTGCCCAGCGAGTGATGGCACTCATCCCTCCAAATTGTTCTGACCGGTGAACACAAACTTTTGACCATTCACGTCTATTATACCACAGGAAAAATCTTACTGCAAGGACATGTCTGCCAAGAGTGGGTTCAGCAGGAGTTTGGTAGACTAAAAGAAATGTGTGTCCCATTTGGCTGCACCAGATTTTTCCACATTGTCAATTGCAGATGCCCTTGACAATGTCACGGACTCGTTTCCTTCAACTCCACTGGCCATCTGTGATGCACAAACAAATGATAATGTGGAAACATCGCTCAAGTCAGGTGATTCCATCCCTCCACCATCGATGCCTCTCCCCTCACTAACTCAGGAATCCCAATTGCCTGTCAGCTGCAACACGTCCCATGCCACACTCCCTCCCTCTTCCGCCCCAGACAGCATGGAATCGCCACCTGTATCCCTCCAGTCTCCAGCCATCAACAGCCCTTCATCCCCTGTTGACATTTCTCACTCCTCAGTCCCTTCCTCCACCCACAAAATACTGACCCCCCATCTGATCCTCCCACGCCCACCCCGTGTGTTCTAGAACAGCGTGTGTTGTCACCCTCCCCCACCAGTCCTGACCCTCTGTCTGCTACCCATTCTGTCAACACACTGACCCCCCCAGAGTGCCAGCTCACAGCATCGGGTTTCCCCCACGCTCTCTCAGCTAGCAAGCATGGCCGTTATCACACACCTTCAAAAACAGCTTATCTCAGCCACACCACTATCTCCAATATGCTGCAAGAAATACAAACACTGAAAAATAAGCTTGAACACACGTCCCAACAAGTTGAACGGAACACTCAGAAACACGGGTGATATGGAGATAGGGTGAAACATTCCCTAAAGCCATTGAATCAAGATCTTTCACAACAAATCAAAAACAAGTACATGAGGAACACACACATCTACAACGTCAGATGAAAGATGCCACAAGCAGACTACAATCATTCAAAGACAGTCAAAACAACATCAATACTGACATTAGGAAACAAGTGCGTACCCTCAAACCAATTAATCAAACACAACAATCAGGCACCCACGCAGTCCAGATACACAGTGACACATCAACTACATCATCTACACAGATTGAGTATGCTGTGGAAACATCAATACATACAGTGCACTGTTAGACAGTTCTACAGAGCAAAACACTGGTTCATCTGTTCCATCAAACAAAATATGTACACAACAAGAACAAACCAGCCACAAACACAATGGCAGAAATCCCCACTGCCATCAACAAACAGAATCCAAATCCCCCACCTCCCTTAGCTAACTTACGACAAAAGACAACCCCAGAAACTTGTAACATGATGCTATTAGGAGACTCTGTGTCACAGGGGGTAGATGAGAAGGAAATGTCCACAGAGTGCTTCAGGGTGAAAAATCTGTCAGTGCCTGGCCCTGACAGTCCATCAGCTGTGTCAGTGGCTGACATCACAGCCCCCATCACCCCACATCCAACGGGTCACTTTCCATGTGGGGATCAACAGCTGTGACGAAAGGCAAGTGCCTGTAGCAGACTGGGCTGAGTTAATCCACCTACTCAGGCAAGCGTTCCCCAGTGCTTCACTACAGGCCTCCTCCCTCCATTCTTCCTCCCCTTGGTCAACACCCCCTTAAGGACATGGCGTCACGATCCACGGCCAATCTTCGCCTCTCCTGCCGTCAAGAGGAGATCAGTTACCTAGATAACACCCCCTCCTTCCTCGCCAGATCTGGGGCGCCAAAGAAAGCCATGTACCAGGACAGACTATCCCAGTTCATATGGCTGCAAAGTCCTTGCCTCCAACATCTGTCCCACTAACAACAACAAGACCCAACCATCCAGCTACGTCAGGCCCACCACATTAAGAGCAAGAAGGGACCGTCTTGCAACACAGACGCTCCAGTGACTACTAACAGTCCACCTAGTTATGACTATGAAACTGATTTTCCAGCGAACACTCCCCAAATCCCAGCTCTCGCACAGTGTGTATAATATACTAGGTCGGCATCAACGCCCTACAAAGCAACCCCTTCTAAAATCCCCCACCCACATGTATTCCTTTTCTTTCCCAGTGATTAGAAATGACAAACAGCAATGTAAAGAGTACAGAAACGTGACCTGCACCCTCCCACCCACATAGCACATCACCCCCTTCCATGTCCAAACCACACACCAGCAGCAACCCAACACACCCCACCTCCAAACACATCTCAGCTGCAACCTCACAACCCATCTTGGCTACAATTTCACAGCACAGCAGCTACTACCACCCTCTAATACCCCATACAATCCACCGACTCCAGACAATGCCCACCTTACACTTCCCCAACACAACACTCCTACCACCACCCAACACATTACACTTCCACCCCCCACCATCACACACATCCCACAGCAGTCAATACAACCCCCAGCCCACTACATCCATTTGCTGTTCAGTTGCTGAACACAGTGACTGCTCAGTTCCTGTCACAGCAACACCAACCCGACACATGTCGCCTGTATGCATCCTTATATTCGTATATCATTGCTTCATCACCGTCCCTGCATATGTTCATATCCACTTCCTATCACATAGGTAGGCATTGTGACATGCTATTTCATCATCCATGTGCTATGTATGCGTGCGCATATCTAATTGTTGTGAGCGTGCATATGTTTATATCCACTTCACATCACAAAGTTATGTAGTGCGATATGCTATTACTTTTCATCATCCATTTGCTATGTATTTATGCGCACATTTAATTGTTATGAGCGCATATCTAATAGTTTTCTACTTACGTGTGTGTGGACGCACATACACACACGTGCGTGTGTGTGTGTGTGTGTGTGTGTGTGTGTGTGTGTGTGTGTGTGTGTGTGTGTGTGTGTGTGTGTGTGTGTGTGTGCGTGCGTGTGTGTGTGTGTGTGTGTGTGTGTGTGTGTGTGTGTGTGTGTGTGTGTGTGTGTGCGTGCGTGCGTGTGTGTGTGTGTGTGTGCGTGCGTGCGTGTGTGTGTGTGTGTGTGTGTGTGTGTGTGTGTGTGTGTGTGTGCGCGCGCGCGCGCGCACGCGCGAGAGTGCGTATGTGTAAATCTATGTGTGTTTGTTTGTTTGTTTGTTTGTTTGTTCGTTTCCTTGTCTGGCCTGCTGCAGCCTGTCGGGTGCCTGTCAGATGTATTGCATACTATTATACGAGTTATTACTCTTACCTCAAGAAGTGCGTTTCCTGGTGTTCTGGACAAACAAAACTGGTGCGTCGACATCAAAGTGCTGCCACTCAGTGTTTAAAAAGACAGGACAAAATGTGCTGACATTGGGAGTATTGCAGACAAACGAAAACTGGTGCCTCAACATCGAAGTGCTGCCACTCAGTGTTTAAAAAGACAGAGAAAAATGTGCTGACACTGGGAGTGTTGCAGACAAACAGAAAGTGGTGCGTCGACATCGAAGTGCTGCCACTCAGTGTTTAAAAAGACAGAGCAAATTGTGCTGACATTGGGAGTGTTGCAGACAAACAAAACTGGTGCCTCAACATCGAAGTGCTGCCACTCGGTGTTTTAAAAAGACAGAGCAAAATGTGCTGACACTGGGAGTGTTGCAGACAAAACAAAAAGTGGTGCGTCGACATCGAAGTGCTGCCACTCAGTGTTTAAAAAGACAGAACAAAATGTGCTGACATTGGGAGTGTTGCAGACAAACAAAAAGTGGTACCTCAACATCGAAGTGCTGCCACTTGGTGTTTAAAAAGAAGAACAAAATGTACTGACTCTGGGAGAGTGACGTGTGCCGGTATTGAGTGATTATACGAGTCATTATCATAAACCAATACTCATTATTCTTTTCCATTGAAGATTGTTCTGTTGTATGTGTACTATACGGACACAGTTTGTATTTAAGTAAAACAAAGAGGAAAAAAAAAAGTTCCTTATAGAAAAGAGACTGAACACAAGCCTCTGCAGCAGGAGACTCCTGCAATAACTACTATCTACTGCGAGCGAGACAATATTGTGCATTGCCAACTCGTAGTTAAAAGTACGACTACGTGACTTGTGTATTTGTGTGAGTGGCTTTTTTCCCCACTTGTTTTCATTTGGGTTGTTGATTCTTTGCTTTTTGTCTTAAGTTTCATTTTA
>JADBJO010025040.1:0-17500 GCA_016801955.1 Conus betulinus
ACAGAAAACCTCATGATATCTAGATTCCAATTCAGGATCCTTGCTGAGTTTACGACTCAAGTGATCCAAACGAGACCGAGCTAGCTTTTCATTGTCAAGAAGTGTGGGTCTCATATCCTCAGCCTTCCATGGAAGAGACACACCACATATCTGTCTTCAGAGAACTGAACCTTTTTGTTGAAATCATCCAACACCGGATCAACTACTGGAGACTCTTTGTCACATATGCCAACTGATTCCAAGTCCCCAAAATTATTCAAACTAGACTCTGAAATCTCCATGCAAAACAATGGTGAGAAATACCAACTTTGTCGGAGACATCTTTGGTTCCAGGCAGAGGACCGGACAAAATCCAACCAAACACTGACCGCTGAGCAACTAGACTCTCAGACAAGAACACCATCTCAGGTGTTATCAGCTTCCAGTAGGCATCAAGACCCACAAGAATATCCACCTTTACTTCACCATCCTCATGAACATCAACAAACTCAATGTTTTTGCCAAACGATGGTCAGTACATTTTGAGGGATAGCTGGACGGTACATGGGAGCACAAATAGTAGGAATCTCAGTAGCCTTCACAGACACATTTCCTTCAGACCCCTGTAAATTTACCTTGTACACATTCCTCTGTTTAGCATTGCTGATTTGATCATTGCCAAAGGCAAAGGCAGCATAAGCTAGACTTTGAGACCCAACCCACTCAGGCTGAATTCTGTTCACTAGATCACTTGAAATGTAAGTTTTATCAGACCCAGTGTCAAACAAGACGACAGCTTCAGTGATTCCACACTTTCCCATGCACTGAAACACGGGCAGTTTGTAACAAAACATGGGAAGAAGCCCTTTTCAGAGATAGTGTTCACACTTGACAGATTTGCATTAACATTTGACACAACTGTGTTAGATGTGGTGTGGTTGTACTAGACTGTACTGTATTGACATCAGTGTTGCCACTAGAGAGGGGAAATTTTGTCTTGGAACACACAGCAGAGCATGATGTTTTCCCTTGCATTTAGTACATTTTGCACAGCATTTTTTTGTAATTGTGTCCCTTTGCTGTGGACAGACAACGAAAGCATGCACCTACACGCCGTAAAACATCTTTTCGGTCCCCCACTGGTGCCTTGGTAATGCCATAACAACGTTCCAGTGTGTGGCCATGACGCTGACACAATTCACAGGTTAGACGAGCAGCCCCAGCTGTGTACAAAGATGCTGCAGTAGCCACAGGAACAGACTTGTCGAACACTGAACTGCTCACACCATCTCTCAGAAAAGGTTTGAGAACGCTCACTACGTTCTATTTCCCGCTGCAGGAAATCTAACAGAAACTGTAAGTCGCTCTCATGCTGAGCACCGTCTCTTGCCCACTCCATGCGCAGCTCAGAAGGAAGGCGAGAGACAGAATGAGTGGCGTCAAAACAACTCCATACTGCTGTCCTGAAATACCAATGACTCAAGACTGCGAACATGTGCCTGTAAATCATCAAATATTTTCCACAAAACTGAAACTGAAGGTTGACGAGGTACATTTATAGCAAGCAATGCCTCAATGTGAGCAAAGATAATACGTTCAGGACGGCCAAACCTTTTTCTCAAAATATCACAAGCAGCTCTGTAGTTGGCAGCAGTCAAAGACAACCCTTGTACAGCTCCTTTGGCTTCCCCTTTGAGAAGCGACAAAAGATATGAAAATTTTGTTATGTTAGGTAATTCACTAGCATCCACAACTGCCTGAAACTGTTCCCAAAAAGAGGTCCAAGTAGTGACATCTCCTGTGAAAATAGGCAATTCCAATTTTCGGCAAACTTTGCCTCCACATTTGCAGTAGACGCAACACCAGAACCAGAACCTTTTGATGAATGGGACCTATCACCACAATCACCAGCAGATTTACTGTTACGTACTGCAAGTAACTTTGCAGCTTTAATACGAGGCCCTCTTGCATTTTCACGATAATCAGCTGCTTCTGCAATGTCACTGTTGAGTTCCGAGAGTTCGATTTCCAGCTCGACTTCTGACTGAGCTTCATCTAAAACGCGAAGCCTGCTGTCAAATTCTTCAATAGCATCAGCAATTTCAACAGTGTTAACATCAATATTCTTACAAAGTTCGGCCAATCTTTTGCTACAACGATTGACCCCAACACGGGCCGCCACACGTGCTCGGACAGCAGACTTCAACGGATCAGACATGTTCGTATCAACAACGACGATCGAAACAATGAATGAAAAAAGCAATAAAATATTTCCTGGGACCGTTAGCCGCATACATAAAATAGCAGCAGTTAACAGACACCTTTTCCCGGGTTCCGGCACCCAAAATATGTTCAAGAAACTATAGAACATACTACAAACCACACAGGGGGTTCGTAAAAAAAGGCCCGAAGCCATCAACGGTCGTTAATCACTCTTTTTTTTTTTCTTTACTTTAACATGGGAGAGCTAGAAAAAGACTGGTCACTATACGTGGATGCAAAAAACATCCAAAACAAATAACGTGATCTTCAACATGGTACGCCATAGGAAAGTGTTTGAAATGAAGAGTAAGTTGTATTAATTTTTACACATTGTTGTCTATTTGTGTGATATGAGTGAAAAAGCGTAAGAGTTTTTGTGGATAAGCCATACAATTTTAATTTTCTAAGAAGAAGGTTATGGTCTATTACATAGAGAGGGAGAGAGAGAGAGAAAGAAAGAGAGAGAGAGAGAGAGAGAGAGAGAGAGAGGAGCGAGAGAGAGAGAGAGAGAGGGAGGGAGACAGACAGACAGACAGACACAGAGAAAGCATAGGAAGGTAGCGGTGGAGGTGGGGAAATGGGGGTGGGGCTGGAGACTTCGAACGGTTGACAATTTTTTTTCCAACCAAAACCTTTTTATTCATGCCACCGTACAAAGAAGTAGCAGCAGCAGCAGTAATGAGAGAGGGGGGGGGGGGGGGGGGGGGGGGGGGGGAGAAAAAGGGGGGAAAAAAAAAAAAAAAAAAAAAAAAAAAAAAACGAACGCAACAGAGCCAAAGCCATGAGATGACAGATGCGATTGGGATCAAGGTCAATGACCCGGAAACCTAACCGCTAGAGTTACCTGAAGGGGGACAAATTGCAATCGATTCTTAGAATTAAGTCCCTTTGATTGATCGTGGGCGTTTCGTGAAACATCTCACTTGGTGTGACACTCGATTGTCGTAGCGTAAACATGATAAGTCTCTCGTTCTTTTTTGTGCTGTTTATTGTTCCTGCGTATTTCGGGAGCAAGTACTCAGCAGAACAGAACAGGAAAATTGAAGACTTTACCGAAGAGATGCGGCCTTACCGAATGCAGAAGGTCAACTTACTGTGGCAAAAAGCAAGGAAGGTAAGTAACTTTGGGCTTAAAATGACGCAGTTGGGTTTGTTCTTGTTGTTGATGAGAACTCTTATTCTTTAGCCAAAGCTCAGATCATAAGAGAAAAATGTATAGAAATCCTGCATAAAACCAAAGGAAAGGTGGCTATCAGCATATACACTTGGGTTTAGGCCTCTCTTTATGCTTGCTTGTAGCATGATGAAATGGGTGAAGTAATACGTTTTAATTTATGGATACTAAATGTAATATGAATATCAAAATGATGATAATGATGAAACCCAACCTAGTGTGTAGTTGGCCTGAATTCTCAAAATTCATTCAATAAAATTTGAACCAAGGTAATCCAAAAAGTGTGCCCAACTATTTGAAAAGGGCTGTCCACTTGTCACAGTGTTAATATTACTCGGTCATGTAGACAAACTTTTTGTGTCTCTTCTGCATGTGTCACTGAAGTTTAATTCCAGGGATATTTGTGGTAGCCACTGTCATAAGCTCTGGATCCATTGTTTGAGACACACCCTTCAACACTACACCCACCGATGGCTTTTTTTTTCTCTCTAAATTTGAAGCAATCAAAGACATAAGTAGTAATGAACAAATCCAAAATAAAATGACCAGTCTTACTTTAATTAGTTTGAAAACAGTCAAAATGTCCTTACATCAGTTCATAGCTTGATTCAAGCCAGAATCACCAACAGATTTATCTCCAACCCACCCCGTCTCTCGACAACAAGCAGAGCCAAAATGTGCAATTTGCAGCTAAATAAACCAAAGCTACTTCATATGTTGTCAATACTTTTTCTGTGAAAGCTTTTAGCGACCAACTTCTTACTTGCAAACTTTAACCCCCCCCCCCCCCCCCCCTACTCTTCATAGTCACTCACTCACTGGTTTTTGGAAAAGTGGGCTTTAAAAAAATAAACAACTGAATGGAACACTGCAAAAAAATGTGTTTAACAACAACCCCCTCCCCCCTCCCATTTTTTTTTTTGACTGCTTCATTGTTGAGTTTAATTTTTTTGTTGTTTGTTTTTTGTTGTTGTTTTCTGTGAAATTACCAGTTTACAATTTTGAACTTTTCATTTCAGCGTCTGCCTGGACCAAAGCTTGCTGAATTGTATGCAGACTTGAAAGTCATGATAAACATGAAGCAGCTGTGAAGAAGTATCGTGTAGATGGCATGGATAAAGATGGATTGAAAGAAGCTCAAGTAAATGCTGCATTCAGAGGTATGGTTTGTACATATAGATATATAGATAGATTGATAGATCTCTATAAAGTGTGTGTGTGTGTGTCTGTCTGGTGAGAGAGAGAGAGAGAGAGAGAGAGAGAGAGAGAGAGTGGACAGGTCCTAAAAGTCTTTTTAAGTCCAAGGTTTGAAATCTCCATTTTAAGGCCTTGAAACTCCTTGAAGATTAGACTTTTAATAAAGGTATATATAGAAAGTCATTGTAATTAATTGTTAGATTGATTTTTTTTTCTTTTTCACAACAAAAATTAGGATAAAGTTGAAAGTGTCCAAAACAAGTCTTGCAAGAAGCCATCTGTATGTTTATAACGTAGTAAGTATAAATTGACAAAAAATCAAAATCAAAAGCTGTGCAGTTTGTTTTCATATCAGCTGTCAATTGCAGACAATATTATCATGATCTTAATTGTCAAGTAGACTATAGGGATGGACCTGAATGAAAACAGAACACAAAATGTTTGATTTATTAATCATGAGTGTCGCAACCAGTCATACAGAATAGGTATCAGTTGAAAAAGACGTTAGGGTGTTTGTGTGTGTGTGTGTGTGTGTGTGTGTACGTGTGTGTGTGTGTGTGTGTCCCGCCGCGCGCGCGCGCGCACGCACGCTCACATATACACATTCATGTGTGCTTTTTCTTTGCAGAAATCATAGAGAAGTACAGTCTTGAAGAATTCTACCACCCTGATGGGAGCATGTCAAATGAGTTACCCTTGGATGAGGAAAAGAAAGTGCACTTTTCAGACAAAAAGCTGCAGACCATGTGGCAGAGAGCAGAAAAAGCTGGCTTCACCGGTAGGGAGCATCTTTTTTTTCTTTTGCTTTTTTAAACAATTAAGATTTTTTTAAAATGTTTTGTGTTTCACAGAAACACATCCACTGCACTGAAATGAAAGCAACAAAGTTTATATATGACAGTATAACAATTAGGATTGTTTTGAAATGTTTTAGGTTTCATAGAATATGCTGTTTCATGTAAAATGAATTTCTTCAGTGATCATCTTGTGCATGCTTCTGAATTACATAAGCATTATTTTTCTTTTGATTTTCTGATTGTTACTACTGTCTGTACCAGAAATATGATCAAGTTTGTGTCATGAATCATAGATGCAAAAATGTTGATGCAGAATGCATTGTATATTTGAATGTGTGTGAGTGTGTGTGTGTGTGTGTGTGTGTGTATGTGTGTGTGTGTGTGTGTGTGTGTGTGTGTGTGTGTGTGTGTGGTGTGTGTGTGTGTTTTATTTTACCTGTTGTTAGCAAGGGGACCTTGAAAAGCTGCGTGAGGAATTCTGGCATCAGCAGATGAAGATTGATGACCTGAACTTCTTGAAAAGACAGATGGAAGTTGAAGGTAATACTTTTTGTAAATAATCATATGTTCAATAAAGAGGGGAGGTTGTGTGTAAAAAAAATGTACATATGTATGTGTAGAGATGTGTCTTTAGTAAAGTGTTAGGTTACAATTTAATATAGACTTTTTTCCAAAACCTGTGAAGCTACAAGTATCTATTATTGGTATCAAATTTAACATAATTAAATCTTTCTGAACACAGATGTTTGATTCAAGTTTCCCAGAGTTAAAAGCTGAAATGGGACACTAAATCCTTCAGAAGGAATGTTTTGAAAGTGTATTTTAAAGTAATGCAGAAGGCAGTCGGATCTTTTGAATGACAGTGAAATTGCCTCCTTTGTTACTAGTATATACAGGCCTTCAAGGTAACAATGAATTATCCTATAATGTCAAGTTAATGTGTGTGTGTGTGTGGTGTGTGTGTGTGTGTGTGTGTGTGTGTGTGTGTGTGTGTGTGTTTTTCTGAACTATATTTTGTTGTATTACTGAAGTTAATGTTCGTCAGGGTGAAAGAAGGGGTTGTCTGTTTTTTTTTTTTTCTTTAAAGCACAATGCTATACCATGTTTTTTTTTTTTTTTTTTTTTTTTTTTTTTTTTTTTTTTTACTTTATGTCATTTGATTTTTTTGAGTGTGTGTTAGTATTATGTCATTGTCAGTGAAGTCAGTGTTTGTATTTTTGGTCTGATATCTTAATGTTATTTTATCATAGGAATACTTTTGAGTTTTTGCCTGCTTTCCTTGCAGTTTGTCACTGTAAGATTATCACATTTACTGTGATGACTTCTGTTAAATTTTACATAGGCTTTTAGAGAGTGCTTACATGTCCCAGTGCACTGGCATCCATTCACTTTCAAAACACTGTCCTTCCCACTCTCCATTCCTTTCTCCCCCCCGCATACATGTTCCACTTTCATGCATGCACATTTCTCTCTCTCATTCCTCTCTCTCTCTCTCTCTCTCCTCTCTCTCCTCTCTCTCTCTCTGCTCTTCTCTCTCGAAGATCTGGTCTCTCTTTCCTTTCTATGAAGATCTGTCCGCTCTGCCTCCTCACCCTTTCCCTCTCCTTTTTTCTCCTTTGCTGTCCCAACCCTTACTCTCTTGTCCATCCACTCAAACATTTCAAGTTTTCAGAAAGTCCAGTCCACATTAACATTGCTTTTGTTTGTTTTCGCCCAGCTATCTTAGCAGTAAGTCATTGAGATCAGTTAAATTGATATTTATTTGTTCATTTGATTGTTTCTTAACTTGTTTTGTTAGCAAGTATATCATCATTCTGTGGTTTATGTGTCAGTTAATTCACATTAGTAAGAGGAATCAATCAACATTGAACTTCTTTCATTATTCATTCATGTGTAGGTTCATGGTTGATGATATTCCATCAATTCCATGTGAGTGTGCTGAATAAGAAGTGTGCCCATAAGGATTGTAATAACATATTGTAAATGTACTAATGAATAGTACATTCTCCTGTTGATTGTCTCAACTGATACGGGTTTTATTGACAGTTCAAGTGGAGGTTTATTGCTATTATACAAGCCAGAAGTTATTTTGGTTACCATAAACCTTTGTTTTTATCATGTGCAGCAATGTTTTTGTTCCCCATTGTGGTTCATCAGATTTTAGCTGCTTTATGTCGGTTCTCTTTATGACTGATCCATTGGTAAAAACTCTGTGCTGTTTACAGTGTAACTTTCTTTTGATAGGAGCTCCAGTATGTGTCTGCTGCTCTGTAGCATCCTTTAGCGCTGAAAATGACTGTATGGCTCTGCTAAACAGTGGTTATTCTATGTCATGAACAGCTGAATTGCTCATCCAGTTCCATTACGACTCTGTCACTAGTTTTGAGTGATTTAGAATACAATTTTTTTTCCTTTTTTCTTGTCCGTCTTCTCTCTCTCTCCTCGTCTCTCTCTCTCTCTCTCTCTCTCTTTCTCTAAAGGATTATTATTATGCAGTTTTGAGAAAGACTGATTAGTGTGTGAGTCTGTGTATTAGCCTATTCCCAGCAAGAACCATTTTTTGAATATTCGTGCATGCTTGTTTTACATGTATGGGTTCTGTCTGTGTGCATGTAAGCATACTTGTTTACCAGAATTATTGTGTGTACATGTATGTGCATGCTTGCTTGCAGGCATCACTGTATGCGTGTAAATCAGGCACTGTTTCATTGTTTCTCTTGCAACCATTTGATCATGAATCAGTTCTCGCTCCTTGAAGACTGTCAACAACACATTCGATATAAGAAAAAAAAAAAAAAAAACTCCCTTTTGTGATAAAGAAGTACTGACAGTTCTGACAAAACCTGTCACTTGATCTGTGTGGATTATGACAGATGTGAAGGACAACGAGAGGTGGAGAATTTCAAGAAGACGGAACAGCTAAACTCGCTGAATCACCAGATGAAGAGAAAGCACAAAGACGTAAAAGCTGGATACTATGAATTGGAAGGCATGTTTTGATGAGGTACAAATAATTCTCTTTTTTTTTGCCTGTTTTTTATTTGATGTTTCTCTCCTGCATGCACATAAATTTTTAAAAGAGAGAAACTTAAATTTACTGGCTCTTTTTTGAAATTTTGGAACTTGAGGGAAAAGGGGGGGGGGGTTGGTTTGGTTTGGTTTTTTTTTGTTTTTTTTTTTTTTTGGTATTACTTTAAGTTTTGCATTGATTTATGGCTGGAAGATTCTGGACAGCTGCGAAGGAATCACATATTGACATCCCTTCTTTCACTGTCTGAGTTCTGACCCTAACGGAAGAGAAGCATGTTAATTAAAGCACGAAGTCACGTTCAGTGTCACAGATGAAATGGACAATACTTTGTCTTGAATTTTCTTGTATAGCATATTCTTCACTCACCACCCAAGAATGACTTAGGTATTTGGGGGGGGAGGTTAAAAAGAGGGATGGGGGGGTCAGGTAGGGGGGGCTAGCGTGGCAACTTTGGGTTGTGTTCAGAGGGGGCACTTGTTTTGATCAAACATACTGCAAAAACACAACTTTCTACCACAAAGCACAACAATGATTTGCCCTTGTAGCGGCGGCCGTGCAAGCGGCAGCTGCAATTTCTCTTCTATTTCCCCCCCCTTGGGAAGGTTTTCACCACAATCCAGCCAATGACGATCTTCCTGAGCTTGCTAAAACTGACCACTGTGACTGATCTTAACACCCGCATGCATTGACATGGAGAGGAAATAGACCACACTGGGGTCACCATGAATGCAAGACATGAAGGCTAGAGCATTTGAGAAGGCTTTTTTTTTTTTTTTTTTTTGTCATGTGTAAAATACATGTGAATTCTTGTGTTGTGGTTTGTGTACCTCGCAACAAAGCAGGAAATTCTTGCTTTTTTGGCTTCAAGCACAGGAAGTGAAAATAGTGGAGAAAAGGGCCATTTCAGATTCAAGTTACAGTTTCTCGGGGAAAAATGATGATGGATGCCGACTTCAAATCAAGTCACTAGACAACCAGTTCTTCAGTTCAGAAATTTTCTCTTCGCCTGCATGTGTTTTGTACTTTTTTTTGAGGTGACCACAGGGGGGCTGAATTTGTTCAGCTCTGTTAGACTGTAAGATTTTAAGCGTCTTTAACCTTTTAAACACGTGTGTGTGTGTGTGTGTGTGGTGTGTGCATGATGTGTGTGTGTGTGTGTGCGTGACTGTGCATGCATCATGCGTGCATGGCGTGTTGTGTGTTGTTCGTTATATTTCACATGGAAGTGGGAGAAAGGAAGAAACCTAAACTTCAAAGACACAGAGTTCATCAGTTTGTGGGCACACTGGCACAAAAGACGGGCTGGTCTGCAGATGAACTGGAAGTCATTTAAGGTAGGTGATATGATTTTTGTGTTGTGTGTCTTTTACCACAAATGCCTTTTGCAATTTATTACATGTCCCTAAAGGATGCCAATCATCATGGTTGTTTAAAAACTATATCCCACGCACTCCTTAATTTGTAAATTCTGTGCCAGTAATGTTTTCTTTTCTGTCAGGTCCATTCTCTCTCATTTCACTCTTTTTTTTTTTTTTTTTCTTTTTTTGAAGTTTTTTTGTGCAAAGTGGTTTCTGCCTTTGTGGCTATTTCACTTATTTTTGTTCAGCAAAATCTTTTGCATATTCTCTGACAGAATTTATGAGTGTGCCAGGTTCATGGTTGGGTGTTGTGGTTGTCATTGTCATCGTTGTTGTTTGTTGGTAACTAGGTAGTGAAAAAAATGTACATGCCATCCAGAGTAGAGACACTAGCTTGTCCATTCTGCACTGTGTTTGCCCATATATGTATTTTTTTTTGGTTTAATTTATACATAATTTCATTTACTGTTTGTTTTTGTAAATTGGTGTGAGAAAACTTTAAGGTTATTCCCGGCACCCTCACCGCAATACTAGTTTTATCAGCCTTAAAGATGTTAATAATTATTATGACACCTATGAATTTCATAGTTCACTGTCGATCTTTTTTTTTTTTTCGGGTGTATGGTGTGCTACTTCTTTCTCTGAGTGGTGACAGTCTGGTATTACACTATAGTCATCTTATTGTCTTGCTTCTTTTCTTCTCCCTGGTATTGTCCAGCACACTTCGTCATGTATTTACCTGAAAGCAAAAAAAGAAAAAAAATAGATCTTGAGAATTTAATATTACTTTTGGCCAGTGGAATAATTCAGTTGATGTAAGAAGCGAATACCAGTGTTCTTGTCCCTTGATCTTATATTATTAAAGTGCTTTGCCACACACAGATTTTTGACAATGGATTTTTGACAGAAGGAAGGCCATGTGTGTTTTCTTGATCAAAAATTGGGACAAAGTCCCACGAGATGCATTCTTTTTATAGTTTAAACCATAGTTACGTTTATATTTACCTTATGTTACAACCGAACATATACTTACCTACAAAGGGACTTGGGGAGGGGGGGGGGGGGGGGGGGTGGGGGGAGGGTGGGGAGGGGGGGGGGGGGGGGGGGGGGGGGGGGTGGGTGGGGTGGTGGGGGGGGGGGGGGGGGGGGGGGGGGGTGGGGGGAGGGGGGGGGGGGGGGGGTGGGGGGGGGGGGGGGGGGGGGGGGGGGGGGGGGGGGGTGGGGGGGGTGGGGGGGGGGGGGGGTAGGGGGGGGGGGGGGGAGGGTGGTCGTGGGGGGGGGGGGGGGGGGGGGGGGGGGGGGGGGGGGGGGGGGGGGTGGGGGGGGGGGGGGGGGGGGGGGGGGGGGGGGAGGGGGGGGGGTGGGGGGGGGGGGGGTGGGGGGGGGGGGGGGGGGGGGGGGGGGGGGGGGGGGGGGGGGGGGGGGGGGGGGGGGGGGGGTGGGGGGGGGGGTGGGGGGGGTGGGGGGGTGGTGGGGGGGGGGGGGGGGGGGGGGGGGGGGGGGGGGTGGGGGGGGGGGGGGTGGGGGGGGGGGGGGGGGGGGGGGGGGAGGGCGGGGGTGGGGGGGGGGGGGGGGGGGGGGGGGGGGGGGGGGGGGGGGGGGGGGGGGGAGGGGGGGGGGGGGGGGGGGGGGTGGGGGGGGGGGGGGGGGGGGGGGGGGGGGATGGGGGGGGGGGGGGGGGGGGAGGGGGGGGGGGGGGGGGGGGGGGGGGGGGGGGAGGGGTGGGTGGGGGGGGGGGGGGGGGGAGGGGGGGGGTGGGGGGGGGGGTGGGGGGGGCGGGGGGGGGGGGGGGGGTGGTTGGGGGGGGTGGTGGGGTGGGGGGGGGGGGTGGGGGTGGGGGGTGGGGGGGGGGGGGGTGGTGGGGGGGGAGGTGGGGGGGGGGGGGGGGGGTGGGGGGGGGTGGGGGGGGGGGGGGGGGGGGGGGGGGGGGGGGGAAGAGGAGAGAGGAAGGGGGGGGGGGGGGGGGGGGGGGGGGGGGGGGGGGGGGGGGGGGGGGGGGGGGGGGGGGGGGGTGGGGGGGGGGGGGGGGGGGGGGGAGGGGGGGGGGGGGGGGGGGGGGGGGGGGGGGGGGGGGTGGGGGGGAGGGGGGGGGGGGGGGGGGGGGGGGGGGGGGGGAGGGGGGGGGGGGGGGGGTGGGGGCTGGGGGGGGGGGGGGGGGGGGGGGGGGGGTGGGGGGGGGGGGGTTGGGGGGGGGGGGGGGTGGGGGGGTGGGGGGGGGGGGGGGGGGGGGGGGGGCGGGGGGGGGGGGGGGGGGGGGGGGGGGGGGGGGGGGGGGTGGGGGGGGGGGGGGGGGGGGGGGGGTGAGGGTGGGGGGGGGGGGGGGGGGGGGGGGGGGGGGGGGGGGGGGGGGGGGGGGGGGGGGGGGGGGGGGGGGGGGGGGGGGGTGGGGGGGGGGGGGGCGGGGGGGGGGGGGGGGGGGGGGGTAGGGGTGGGGGGGGGGGGGGGGGGGGGGGGGGGGGGGTGTGTGTGTTAGGGGTTTCCTTTTTAAAGAATCATGCAAGCCCAAACTGCACCCCCCCTCCTCCCTCCGCCCCTCCCCCCCTCCCTCCCCTCCCTCCCCCCTTCCCTGTACAAATTTAATTTTGAATGTACTTTTTTGTACGTGTGAATGTGTGTTCTTTTTTTATGACTCCTCATGATGGTCCTGTTCATCTGCTTCAGAAAAACTGGCAGCATGTCCTGACATTGCAACTAACATTCTTCATTGTGTGGGTCATGTCACGACGTTTCTGCATGTGAAGTTTGAAGCCCAATTGCAAAACCACTTGATATAGTCCATGCCTGCTTTCTTGGCCACCATGATTCATTCGGCAGCATTGGAGGTCACTAAGTTAGTTACCGCACAGTAATATGGCATTTGGACACTAAAACTATGTCGCTCATCTGGGTGCTACATGGGTTGAAATATTCTAAAAATATTTTGGCTCAAATTCAACTCCTCTTGCAAATGACTACTGACTTGCCATTAGCTTTCGAACTTAGGCGAAACCATGCCCAAATGCTTAGTCTTAATTCCTACCAGTTTGCTTCCTAGAAATAAACATGTCTGCATTCAATGCCATGCCCTTACGAGGATCTGTCATTGTTACTGTCTCACCACTCACCAAACCTGTCCTAGATCACATTCTGACAGATTTATATACGCACTTCAAATGGAAGATATATACCGACATTTTGACGAATAATGTGACATTTTCCATGAATCAATTTCAATTTTATGATCAGTAAGCTGTCATAACGCAGATCTTGTAAAAAGTTAGGCTTTGAAGTGGTTCAGCTACTGGTAAAAGTTCATGCTCCAGCATGTATGTTGTATTTGAAATGTCAAAAAACAGATCAGTAGTTAGCCTTCCAATGGCAGAATGGCAGATGATGAGTGAAAAGGTCAACAATGGGTTGATTGATCAGTGTTGCAGGACGAGCTGAAGCATTTTGAGTCTCGACTAGAGAAGCCTAGCTTTCTGGAGTCCCAAGTGGAACGTTCAGGCTGAGCAACTGAAAGAATCTGATGCAGAAGAGAGCCATATGGAGAAACACAAAACGTCTGGACCCAGAGAGAGCCGAGAAATTGGCTATAAAGTAAGTAGAGGGCCACAAGACATACCCAAAATGAACAAATAGAAGTGCCATGTAACAAAGAGTTAATAATACACAACAACAACAGACCTGTCAATTTTCAGGAGCTGTATCTTCTTACGATGTCCCCACCAACAACAGACAGTAAAAACCACCAAGGCAACAGAACAATACTCCCCAGGACAAAGCCAGTTCAACAGCAGACTGGTGTGTCGGCAGCTTTAACCTTTTGAATGACAAACTTGTCGCATGTAATCCCTGTTTTTCTTTCCATGTCCATCCGACAAAGTGTGACATTTGGAAGTTCAAGTCAGCGAGATTGGATATGAATCGGTTAGGCAAATGTGGCGGAGCGTGATTAGGCTTGCCATGTTTCAATTTACTTGGTCTGAGTGCTGTTTGTGCGGTTGAATATCATCCAGCCTCTTTAATTGTGATACTTGTTTTGAATGATGATAAGTCATTCACCCGTGATTTCTCTTATGCCTTTTTTTTTTTGTTGCACTCCCAGTTCTTATAGAACAGGGGAGTACTTTACAATTAGGAACGAAGAAATGCTGTCTGTCTGTCTGTCTGTCTGTCTGTCTGTGGGGTCAAAATGTGTTCCCACTCATTCCAGATAAAACTTCTGGGCCGATCTTTCTGAAAATTGAAAGTATCTTCATTATTGGCACGGATGATGCCCCATGTTTTATTTCACCAGAATAGCCATTACTAATGGCGGTAACAGCCCAAAATGGTTTTGATTCTTTATGGAATATCTCAGAAAGTACTTGTATTCAACGGTAAAATGGGGGAATGACGTTTATATGCTTTTTGCACTCTGGTGGTTTGGTGTAAGGGGCAGTCTCGTCAGGCACTTAGTTTGAATCCGTTTGTTGTGCTACCATCTCGAAGATTAAGCTTAGCAGGATCGGTTCCTTTCGTCACAGGCGCTTTTTTCAAATCGGGCAACAGAATGTAGTATTTGTCTTACAACAGGACATGATATTAAACAATATTAAAAATAAGAACGGACAAGAGAGAGGAGAGGGGGGGGGGGTTGGGTGGGGGGGGGGGAGGTGGGGGGGGGGGGGGCTTGGGGGTGGGAATGGGGGGGGGGAAGACGGTGGGATGAGAGACTGACCACGAGCAAAAGATAATGGACACATTCAAGTTGACCAGAAAATGCCCCGAATGCCCAAAAGAATTGGCAAGGGAGTGTGTGTGTGGTTCTGTGAGTGTGTGTGGTGTGTGTGTGTGTGTGTGTGTGTGTGTGTGTGTGTGTGTATGGGTGCGTTGTGTGTGTGTGTGTTGTGTGTGTGGTGTGTGTGTGTTTTGAGCGGGCTGGTGTGCTTGCGTGCGTGCTAACTAGTGAGTAATACTGGCCATCTGCTCATGGTGTAGGTTTTAGTTAAAACCTAAGTACAATATTAAAGCTTTTGAAATTACGCCACAGATAGATATTCTCACTTTAGTCCATACGTCTCTAGATTGCGAGTCTTAGCCGGCAATGACCTGAAATCTAAAACCATTTGGAAACGTATCCGACACTAGCCAATTTCATAATTCAGCTTGTAGTTCTACTAGAAACCTATTACATATCCATCAATGATCCGTTCGTGAGTGGGTGGGTTTCTTTCTTTATTCGCTATACCTACGTGATGCAAGCTCCTAAGATACAAGACCATAAGATAGATCCTGTTTGTCGTTGTAATAGAGTTTGTATGTACTAATTCATATTTATGTGAGCAAGCACTTCATGAAATGTAAAATCCCCGTCCCCCTCCTTTCGTATTACTCTATCCTCAGCCTCACAGCCATCCCCTTTTTTTTCCTATGCAATGCTGATTACTTTGTGTTTTTATACTGTTGTTTTCGTTGCCTGTTTTACCAGTACTGTTTATTACAGAGAGACACCATTATTATCTTAGCCTTCAATTCAGACTATAGATGGCGCTGGAAGGGTTTGAGTGTTGTGACCATGTTTCAGTCTAGCCCGACTCTCACGCTATTCATACTACACCTGCACAACTGCAAGGCTTTTCTCTTGTTTTTACCTCAGACTGTGAACGATCCGTGTATTATTGTATTATTGTCTCTAGCTTTATCTGGATGTGGAGTGTTGATTGTGCTGGCGGATCGCCAGTAGTGTTCTTGTCACGTTGCTGTCCATCTGGTTTGCGGGGATGGATTTTTTATGAGCAACGTTTTTTTCTATGCTCCCCCTTAACATCTAAAGCATATACCCCTCTGTGGGGCCCTCACCTTCCCAAACACATTCTGTTTGCTCTCTTAAATGAACCCACTTTTCTACCTGCCGCTTAATGTCTGCCCGCCCCCCCCCCCCTCTACCCCCCACCTCCCACCCCGCTTTCCTCACCGTGACCCCTTCCTTCGCCTCTGTTTGCGCCCTTTAAACCACCCCCTACTGCCACCTCCCCTCCCCTCTTCCTTCCTTACTCGCCCTCTTCGTCTTTGATGGTCCCTCTCCATTTCGTGTCGACCCTTCCCCCCTACACAAACTCCTCTCTCTCTCTCTCTCTCTCTCTCTCTCTCTCTCTCTCTCTCTCTCTCCTGCACTCCTAGTCATTACCTAGACAGTCTACATTTTCCATATTTTCGACCTCCCATAAGTTCCTTTTAATCCCCCCCCCCCCCCCCCCCCCCCCCCCCCCCCCCCCCCCCCCCCCCCCCCCCCTTCTGAGCATAGTTGCTCTTTTTCCCAACTTCTGACGCCATTTCTATCCCTCTCCCAACTCCTCACCCGCCCCCGCCCACCCCCCTCTTCGAGCGCCTCCATGCCCGCCTACCCCCGCCCGCCACCCCTCCTACCGCCTCCTGCCGTCGGAACTGTTTACATCTCCTGCTGTGGTGTCATGTTCTGGAACTGAACTCTAATGAAGCCATCGAGGCAAAAATGTGGATTAAAGCAGTGCGGCTAGTCGTCTTGATTGAAAGTGTTGTGTTGTATCCAGTCCCCGGACATACCAACCGTTTTTACTTAGGAGGACTGATTGTATTTTCATTTCTTCATCGGACCTTGAGCAAGTGTCCTTCTGGCTTACATGCTGAATGTTGTTCTGCGGAACGTGATAAGGTAAGGTAATATTGGTTATAGTCCAGCCGACCACAAGGGCCATATCAGGGCTGTCACCGCATTGAAATCAACCCACAAGTCTAATTCACACAACCATTTTAAACTACACATTCTGAAAACACACCATAATTTTGTTGTTGTTTTTTTCTTCTGTAAATCTTAGATCAGATGAAAACTGTTAATCCCTTTCAGAAAACCAAAGATCACATTAGGTGGGACATCTCTGAACAAGGTTTCCATGGAGTGTGCCGTAAAGTGTTTATGTCTGATATCGTGCAAGTCCCAACACTAAAAGAACATGTTTCACTATGAGTGGCACATGACATGGAATGCACCACGGAGTTTCTTCACATTTTTGAAGGTACCAGTGTGTGTAAAAGTAGTGGCCCATAAGCAAACGGCACAGAACTATTTCTTCTTTACGGCCGCTTTGGGAACATGGTAAGAAGTCTCTCAGGTTTGGAAGGACTTCAAATAGTTTTTTATCCGTCTGCGAATTTCATTCCTCCTGCCAGATGCCTGGGTTTTGAGTTTCAGATCAGTGTGAGGGATAGACAATGTGCTCAACTCTTTCGTTGTCGCACTGTTGGCAAGTTCATCAACCAACTCGTTGCCTCGAATGCCAACAAGGTTGGGAACCCAAGCAAAAACTATGGTATATCCATCTGATTTTGGAGAGGTGTACACTTCGAATAATTTCAGCAGTTGAGGGTGCTTGAAGCTACATCCGGCAATGTCTTCCAAAGCAGAAACGGAGTCTGGCAAAATGAAGAGAAATCGTTATGATTTGATTTAGAGACCATTTCAAGAGCCAAGACGAAAGCTGTTAACTCAGCAGAGTAGATGGAGCTGTCAGTGGGAACGCGTTTATAACATTTTTGAGGAGGACCTTTTACGCAATACACAGCAGAGGTAACCCCCTCCTCAGATTTGGAACCGTTAGTGGAAATTCTTCTGAAGGATGGAAACTTTTAACACAGGTCGTCGAAAAAGGACTTGTTCGCCAGGGAGCTAGTGGAATCTTTACGGTACAAGACTAAATCAAAC
>JADBJO010025040.1:22500-24303 GCA_016801955.1 Conus betulinus
AAACAAGTGAAACCAACAAAAGAGCGATCAACCCGTTTCTTAACGACATAAATATGGATAAACTCCATTTTAAAAAAAATCATATGATGAGCATTTTATCTTTCACATACTCGAAAAATCTCGTCTACTGAAATATCTTTGAACAGGGTTTTCATTAATTCTGCATTAAATTGTTTAGGCCCCTACGTCATACATGTATGTTCCAAAACTCTGTTAACAGCATGTTTCTCAGCGGATGGTATGTCACATAGAATGCACAATGAAGCTTCTTAACCTTTTAATTCAGCGTCAGAAAGCCCTTACGTTACCAAATGATAGAAGCTCTTGAATGCGAGGACCGGGACTCCGATTCCAGAAGACACCGATCAGAGGGACGATCTTTGGACAATTCCCCAGGAGCAGCGGCTGACCAATAAGCAGCATAAGTGGCTGTTTCCCCTGACCTGGACACCATCTGTGAATAATCTCGTCACACACATCTCACCTAGTCCCCCAAACTGAACTGTTCATACATAGGCTCAGCACTTTGCTGCCCTCAAGCTTTGACAGCCCAGTGTCAGCATTTTCGGGAACACGAGCAAGGACAACGCTGCAGGTATCAGTTTCCACAGACGCGTGTACTGCAAAAACAGAAAGGTTGTTGACCCTCAATACACACCACCACCTCGACCCCAGGGTCACCTCTTCGCTCTCTCTCTTACTCAGCTACCAACCCCCCTCTCACACACACACACACCACCATCCTACAACTCCATCTCCCATCCTATAATCCATCCATCCATCCATCAATCCGTCCAGCCATCCATTCGTACATCTATGTGTGTCCTGCATACCACACGTCGACCATGCAGCATAGGACTTCTTATATTTCGGGTCACTACTAGATAATACTAGGATGATGTAACGAATCATTCCTCCTAATACAGACTTGACATACTGGTGCCGAAAACAGTCTGCCAGTCATTTTCCCCGGTAAGTATTGTTTAGGCAGCAGATTTGATGGACTTGGTTGAGCCAGCATACATAGGTCGAAATAGTGTATTATGTGCGCTGTATGACCTATTATGTGTTGAATTCTGCCTAAACTGACAATATATGTGCTGGAGTGGGTGAATGGGGAATAAATGCATGTTTCTCAAAATGAACCTTCAGCAAGCTTATAGTCTCCAAAGCGGGAGATCATCTCCAATGGGGAGAAAGCTTACTAACATATAAAACTCCTGGTCAGATATAGTCTCCAAAGCGGGAGATCTTCTCCAATGGGGAGAAAGCTCACTAACCATAACTCCTGGTCAGATACGGTATTTCGAAACCTGATTGTTTCTCCTCAGTAAGAATGCTATACCAGAAAAAGGCTGGTGTGCAATACCATAGTATGTTTGTGAGTTTTCAAAAAAACTAACTAAAGGTGCCACCCTAAGAAGCAAAAGAAAATCATGAAAGAGCAAAACAAGCTACATTTTTCTTGTGAAAAGTAGAAAAATATAAAAAGATAACCTCTTAAGACACAAGTGCTGAGGGCCAGTTTCTTGGAATGAATCCGCAAGGGACTAAATTACAATGGACGTTAACGACCTTCTGACATGAAAGCAGGGGTGGGGCCTTGTTCGCCATTCATCAGGTGGGAGAAGGTGTTTAAAAAGAGTTTTGCTTTCCTTTGAGAGCAGTACAGATGTGTCCATTAGTGAGGTCATGCGTGAGTGACGAACAGCCATCTTCTTGTAGTGTTTTTCGGTCTTCAGGTCCAAAAGAAAGGGAAAAAAAAAATGCAGTTTTTTTATGGGTAGTTGTAAGACTTACTGT
>JADBJO010025041.1:2500-24302 GCA_016801955.1 Conus betulinus
CTATTCACGGGTTGGCTGTCAGTTACCGCCGCCTGTTCACGGGTTGGCTCTCAGTTTTCTGCCAAACTGTTCACGGGTTGGCTTACAGTTTTCACTTCCTGTTCACGGGTTGGCTGTCAGTTTTCACTTTCTGTTCACGGGTTGGCTGTCAGTTTTTCACTTTCTGTTCATGGGTTGGCTTTCAGTTTTCTGCCTCCTGTTCACGGGTTGGCTGTCAGTTTTCACTTCCTGCTCATGGGTTGGCAGTCAGTTTTCACACGGTCACTGGTTGGCTGTCTTTTTTTTCACTTCCTGGTCACAGGTTGGCTGTCACTTTTCACTTCCTGGTCACCGGCTGGGCTGTCAGATTTCCGCCTCGTATTCACACGTTGGCAGTCAGTTTTTCGCTTCCTGTTCACGGGTTGGCAGTCAGTTTTTTCACTTCCTAGTCACGGGGGTTGGCTGTCACTTTTCACTTCCGGTCACGGGTTGGCAGTCAATTTTCACTTCCTGGTCACGGGTTGGCTGTCACTTTTCACTTCCTGTTCACGGGTTGGCTGTCAGATTTCCACCTCACACGTTGGCAGTCAGTTTTCCACCTCCTATTCACGGGTTGGAAGTCAGTTTTTACCACCTCCTATTCACGGGTGGAAGTCAATTTTACACCTCCTATTCACGGGTTGGAAGTTAGTTTTACACCTCCTAATCACGGGTTGGCTGTCATTTTTCTACCTCCTGTTCACGGGTCGACTGTCAGTGTTCCTAATCACGGGTTGGCTGTCATTTTTCTACCTCCTATTCGCGGGTCGACTGTCAGTGTTCCACCCTCCTATTCACGGGTTGGCTGTCAGTTTTTCTACCTCCTGTTCACAGGTTGACTGTCAGTTTTCCCCCTCCTGTTCACGGGTTGGCTGTAAGTTTCCCCCCTCCTATTCACAGGTTGGCTGTCAGTTTTCCCCCTCCTGGTCACGGATTGGCAGTCAGTTTTCACTTCCAGGTCACAGGTTGGCTGTCAGTTTTCACTTCCTGGTAAAACGAGTTCGCACGCTATCAGATACTGGAACGCTGAAGAAGAACGAGAAGTTAAGTTTGAAGCAAGCCAGCAAGCAAGCGCACACACAGACACACAGACAGACAGACATACACACACACACTCACATATATACATACATACACACACAACGCGCACACACAGACACACAGACAGACAGACATACACACACACACACTCACATATATACATATACACACACACACACACACACACACACACACACACACACACACACACACACACACACACACACACACACACACACACCACACACACACACACACACACACACACACACACACACACACACACACACACACACACACACACACACACACACACACACACACACACACACACACACACACACACACGCACACACACGGTACTCAGCTTGTAGCAAAGCCAAAGTGCAGGCAGTGGGGCCACCTCACTGAAAAGCGGACAAGAAGAAGCTGGCGTTATGTTGTAACCTGTGTACAGGTCAGAGTTCGGGGTTACAGCAAAGGTCAAATAGTAAGAACCAAGTTTTGAACAGATGAAAATCGCCCTGGCTCTGTGAAAAAAAAATTCAATGTAAAAAAAGATGATTTATCCTGGAATTTGGAGTGAGTAAGTTAGTTCAATGCTATATGTCAGCACAAATAGCAGAATGATGCATGAATTGCGGACTCCTTGTGTTTCTACGCCATTGGTAGGGGCAGAAGGATTTTGGAGTGAAAAGTCTAACAGACGACAGGAAAATGAAGGGTCATGTGGATCGTGCTCGCAAAGTAAAAGAAACAGACATGACATCTGCCTCAGACTCAGATATGGTATGGGTCAAGGGCTGGACTGTGCGATGAATATGTTATGGTACTGGCTGATCTGACGACAAAAGCCAGGTGCAGTTTTGAGTGTGATACAGAATATAGCGTTTTGGACCCAAACTGTAGCCGTGGACTCGAATCCGAAAGGACAGGCCTAGCAACTGAACAATTCTTTTGCCCTGAAGAGGTCCGTTATCTGTGTGAGCGAAGGGGGAAGGGGGGGAGGGGGGGAGGGCTGAGGTGGGTGGGGAGGCGAGTCTGTCGAAGGCGCATAGTTTTTTATAAGAGTTGAGTTACTGTTCCTATTTCCCTCTGTTTTTGTTGTTGTTGTTGTTGTTGTTTTTTTTTTTTACTAAACTCTCATAACATTTCTAGGTTCTGATGGGACATACGACGTATGGAGAGAAGTTAAAAAAAGTAACAATTTTTCATCTAAAATGCATTTCGGTCACCTAGGTAAATTTCCTGGCACGAATGCCTGCAAATGTTGCTACTTTCCCAGCAAACTTTCTTCCATCTCCCCCATCTCTGATCTCTGAAAATAGCTACGGTCTTCTTTATTCTAAATAGTATCGAATGCGAGCTAATACGACCTAAAAGACGACGATGTTTAACACTCCATTTCATTGGTCTGGTTTACGTTTACTTCAACATCCGTTGTAGTATACATTAATATTATTACTATTATTATCATTACTATTATTACTATGAATATTTATATAGCCCCTATCCTCTGTTAGAGACCAAACTCTAAGTGCTTTACAATCCACACTCGTTTGCACAACGGGCTGCCTACCTGGGTAGCGCCGACTGAAGAGCTGCCAGCTTGCGCTTCTAAATCAGTCGTTTCCCGTGTCATCCAGTCTATATCGCTCAGCCAGTTTCCTTTCTTCTTTCATTCTTTCCATTTCTCACGCACGGTGCACGCATCAAAACTTTCGCTGTGCGCTGTATTGGCGGAGAGACCGTACAGAATTGAGAGCGCTCTAGCACAGAGAACTGAAAATTTCCCTCCCTTTTCCACTTTACTCCAAACCGTTACCCTTTATGCCGATGTGCTGTTCCATTATATTCCATAAAAAAAAAACATTACTGCTCTCACTTGCCAGTATTATACGCCACTCTGTCTCAGCTGTTGCGTACTTTAATCATGGCTCCTTCCTATTTTACACTGTCAAAACATAAAAAAAAGGCACGAAATTCTGACCAGCCGCCGTTGCGAAGTGGTTAGCGTCGCGGACTCCCGAATGGGAGGTCGTGGGTTCGAATCCCATCAGAGTCATGTGGGTTTTTCTGCTGCACTGACGGACTCCTACCCAGAGTTGAGTTTGCGGCAGACTCAGTTGGAAAGATTGGGACTACACGGTCGAGTTTCATCCACTTGATGGATGCTTTTCGGAGAGTGTTGCCCAAATTTCCTGACCAACGCTATAGGTGCCTTTATCTCTCGGGCCTGGTAGACGCCGGGATGTATTATGGAAGGAAGCGTAGAGTACAGCCCTGTCATGTAGTCGCAGACTGAAATAGAAATCCGTGGCATCATCTTAATCATCCTCATTCTCAACGATCAGCATAAAAAAACAAAGAAGTCCCAAATTCTGTGGCCCTTGATGCCCTGCTTTCATGGTGACCTCAATTTCGATGTCCTCTCCACGTCTGTGGCCTTGGTTTGGTTCCGTCGGGGGTCACTAGTATCGGCGAATCCATGGGGGTTGTCGTTGGACGGACATGGTGGCGCCCTCCGGGGGGAGAGCTCACTCACGCCGACTCCGCGACTAAGCCGTCGTCAATAGGGCGCTTAGTAGGTGGTGTCCTGCGTATGTTAGTTCAGAACAGGCGCCACTGAACACCACCGAAGTGACTCGGCAGCAGTGCAGTATCTCCTCCGGTGGGTTGCCTGTTGACATTGACTGCTCCCTGTGGATTGCCGGTGCCTGGGCTGCGGCGGGGCCGACCTGGCTGTGGCTGTGGACGGGTGTGTCGGAATGAGCGGCGTGGGTGCATTGCCTCTGAAGTGGCGCAAAGGTTGGGACACCAAAAGAAAAAAAAAAAGTCAGAATAAGTCAGGAGAAATAATGAGAGCAATGTACAGGCCCATCCCATACAGCACCAATCACTTCGACACCGGTCAAGATAAAAAGTAGCCGTGACCACAGCCGGCGTGATTTATGCCGTATTCGTACCCATAACCGCACACAGATGAATAGAACGGTACTCTCATCGTTTGAAGACAACTCAGAAGGGTGGGTGTGTCGATAAAGGGAAACACTTCTGATCTACATAGCTGGCATTGTTTGTAAAAATTCTTCATCGGGTGCGTAAATGAAAAACGCCTTGTCTTGTAAATGAATAACACCTTGTCTTCTGAATGAACAATGCCTTGTCTTCTGAATGAACAATGCAGTGTCTTCTGAATGAACAATGCAGTGTCTTCTTAACTAATATCGCCTTGCCTTCTGACTGAATAATGCCTTGTCTTCTGAATTGAACGAATAATGCAGTGTCTTATGAATGAACAATGCCTTGCCTTCTGACTGAATAATACAATATTTTTCTGAATGAACAATGCTTTGTCTTCTTCTGAATGAATATGCCTTGCCTTCTGACTGAATAACGCAATCTCTTCTGAATGAACAATGCCTTGCCTTCTGACTGAATAATGCTATGTCTTCTGAATGAACAATGCAGTGTTTTCTAAATGAAAATGCCTTGTCTTCAGAATGAATGATGCAGTGTTTTCTAAATGAATAATGCAGTGTTTTCCGAATGAATAATGCTATGTCTTCTGACTGAATAATGCAGTGTCTTCTGAATGAACAATGCCTTGTCTTCTGAATGAACAATGCCTTGTCTTCTGAATGAACAATGCCTTGTCTTCTGAATGAACAATGCGGTGTTTTCTGAATGAACAATGCTTTGTGTCTTCTGACTTAATAATGCCTTGTCTTCTTAATGAACAATGCCTTGTCTTCTCAATGAATAATGCTTTTTCTTCTCAATGAATAATGCCTTATCTTCTCAGTGAATAATGCCTTGTCGTCTGAATGAATAATGCTTTGTCTTCTCAATGAATAATGCTTTGTCTTCTCAATGAATAATGCAGTGTCTTCTGAATGAATAAAACCTTGTCTCTTTTGAACGAATAATGTCCCGTCTTCTGGTCTAGTGCGGACTCGTAAGGCTTGGAGGTCATGGGGTTATTTCCTCTCAGTGGGATGCGTTGGCCCCAGCCGGTTCATACAGGTAGTTGAGTATTGCATGGGGTGAACTGGGGAGAATGGAACCCCACAGTCGAATTTCATCCACTTAATGGACACGTCTCTCAGACTGTCGCTCAAATTTCCTGATCAGCACTGCAGGTGTCTGTATCTCTCGGAACGGTTTGACACTCCTGTCATGTCGTCTCTGGTCAGAATTAAATTTCAGCAACCACTTTATCCTCCTTCATCACTATTTCACAGAAGTCTCGCAGTTCTCTGGCTCTTCGTGCCATTCCCTTGTGGTGAAATCAATGTTGATTTTCTCTCCACGTTCAAACAGTCATGATCATCTGTGGGCGGCTTGGTACATGGTATCCCGTGTACATCGGGTTACAGCAGACAACACTGACCACTGCTGAAGACAACACTGACCACTACTGAAGAATTTCCGCAGAAATGACCGACCGCAGTTACTCCAGTGCACCACGACTGTCCAAAAAAAAAGGAGTCAAACTGGCCACAATGGCCGTCACTTAGCGGCGGTTCACTAAACCAAGGTCCTTGGAAAGGCAGCGGTTCGTTGAACCACGATCATTGGAGAGGCAGCGGTTCATTGAATCATGATCATTGGAGAGGCAGTGGTTCATTGAACCATGATCATTGGAAAGGCAGCGGTTCATTGAACCACGGTCATTGAGAAAGGCAGCGGTTCATTGAAGCACTATCATTGAGAATGGCAGCGGTTCGTTGAACCACGATCATTGGAAAGGCAGTGGTTTATTGAACCACGATCATTGGAGGGGCAGCGGTTCATTGAACCATGGTCAATGGAAAGGCAGCGGTTTGTTGAATCACAGTCAATGGAAAGGCAGCGATTCACTGAACAACGGTCATTGGAAAGGCAGCGGTTCATTAAACCACGGTCATTGGAAAGGCAGCGGTTCATTGAACCATGGTCAATGGAAAGGCAGCGGTTTGTTGAATCACAGTCAATGGAAAAGCAGCGATTCATTGAGCAACGGTCATTGGAAAGGCAGCGGTTTATTAAACCATGGTCAGTGGAAAGGCAGCGGTTCACTGAACCACGCACGATCAATGGAAAGGCAGCGGTTCAGTGAACCACAGTCAATGTAAAGGCAGCGGTTCACTGAACCACAGTCAATGGAAAGGCAGCGGTTCACTGAACCACAGTCAATGGAAAAGGCAGCGGTTCACTGAACCACCGTCCATGGAAAGGCAGCGGTTTATTGAACCACGGTCAATGGAAAAGCAGCGGTTCACTGAACCACGATCAATGGAAAGGCAGCCGTTCGTTGAACCACGGACAATAGAAAAGCAGCAGTTTATTGAACCATGGTCAGAGGAAAGGCACAGGTTCATTGAACCGCGGTCAGTAAAAGGCAGTGGTTCATTGAACCATGGTCAGTGGAAAGGCAGCGGTTCATTGAACCACGGTGAGTGGAAAGGCAGCGGTTCACTGAACACGGGACAATAGAAAAGCAGCGGTTCATTGAACCACGGTCAGTGGAAAGGCACTGGTTCATTGAACCAATCAATGGAAAGGCAGCGCTTCAATAAACCACGGTTAATGGAAAGGCAGCGGTTCATCGAAGCACAGTCAGTGGAAAAGCACTGGTTCATTGAACCACGGTCAGTAGAAAGGCACTGGTTCATTGAATTACGGTCAGTGAAAGGCACTGTTTCACTGAACTACGATCAGTGGAAATGCTGTGGTTCATTGAATTACGGTCAGTGGAAAGGCACTGGTTCATGCCACGCCGCATGCTAAAGCACGGGAGAGAATGGATTGCCTGCGACTGGGAAAATCCCTCAGACATACAAACAGCATGATGTGAACAGGTTTTCTTTTCCTCATGAAAGAGAGATAGTACGGGAATTGTTTTGTTTGTTGAGAGAGACTTCAATCTGAACATTGAACTCAGTGTCACTAGTACTGAGTACCCACTGTTGTTTTGCCCCGCATGGGAGTATAGACCAACTCTAACGTTCGCTCACTCAGTGTTGTTGGGATTTTGTTTTTGTTTGTTTGCTTTTTGTTTGTTTGTTTGTTTGTGTTGTTTGAAGGGAACCAAGGCAGTGGCCATAAATGATTGTTTCTGGAGGGCTTGGTACAGTCAGTTCTGACTAACCACAGTATCAGAGACGGACTTTGCCGCTCAATGACCATCACGTTCAATGGACTGCGGTCATCCGCCAAACAGTCGTGGTCAATGGTAGTTGCAGGCTACACGCCAGAATCAGGATTTTTCACTGAAACACAGTATAATCCATATACACGTCTTAGGGCCTGCAATAAGCTGGAGTCTGGATTTAATGTTGAACTAATAATAATTGATCAAAAGAACGGCTCCCCACCAATTATTCCCCTTGGGGGGGGGGGGGGGGGGGGGGGGGGTCTACACCGATGAAATCACAATATTCAAATACATGACCTTCCCCTTAGTTGTCGTCACAGTTCAGGCCTTTGCACTCACCCGTGACCCTATCTAGGAGCCCCAAATAGTCCCCTTCCTTTGATTTTTATCTGTCCGCATGGGACCACCTGGTTTGTACCTTGATGGCTATATGAAAAAAAACCTTGATGGCTATATGAAAAAAAAATGAGGAGAATCAACTTTCAGACACGTTGAAAATTCTCAGAACAATCTAATTGCACCAGTCTATAAATACTCGACCCCTTAAACAAGGCCTTGGCGCAACAATTTCTGGTGTGCAACCTGCCGTCATTGAACGAACAGTTTTCCAACTGTCTCCTTCTTCAACCGGCCTCTGCTTGGGGGTGGTGTATTGGGGAGATGTTTGTGAATGCCATAAGGGTATTGCAACTCGGGGAAGACGAGTCAGTGAATAAGGCTTTAAGGCTTGAACTGTTTGTAATCATGTGTGGTGTTTCTCGAGCGCCTGTGGAGGACCCATACTTAATTGTCTCCACAGGATTCGTCCAGTTGTGAGGATAGGTTCAAACCATTGTCTTGATGAGTCCTGTGACAATGTAGAAGTGTGTAGGACAAGTTTATCTGCCTCACGCAGATTAGTTCATAGATGTTTGAAACATACGCAAAATGAATTTGCAGTATTTTTTGGGTATGCTGTATATGACCAGTCTGTAGATGGCATATACTCCTTACTTCAGACGTTATGCACATTTGTCAAGGCAGAAAGATTTGAAGTTTATTTTGGGGGGCAAGAGAGCGGCACACACACACACACACACACACACACACACACACAGAGGAAGGTTTAGGTATTAAGCTCATGAAGCAAAATCAAATTTCAATCCATGATGTTCAGTATTTGTTTCGTTTCTCATTCAGCGTGAATTTTACTTCGAAATCAGCCTAGTATGCAAATAATCAAGCGTGTGTGCATGTGTGTGTGTGTGTGTGTGTGTGTGTGTGTGTGTGTGTGTGTGTGTGTGTGAGAGAGAGAGAGAGAGAGAGAGAGAGAGAGAGAGAGAGAGAGACAGACAGACAGACAGACAGACAGAAGCACGCACTGTCAGTTTGGTAGTACTGAAACTATTGCAGAAGCACTACTGCAGAAAGACTTGCGGCCTGTGCAGGCTGGTGATCTCTTCATGTATGGAAGGGCTGAACATGTTTTGTCAGTATTCAACGTAACCCAAGATTGGCTCTTTAGCACTTCACTGCCGGTTCACTAGCACTTTACTGCCGGTTCACTAGCACTTAACTGCCGGTTCACTAGCACTTTACTGCCGGTTCATTAGCACTTAACTGCCGGTTCTTTAGCACTTTACTGCCGGTTCACTAGCACTTAACTGCCGGTTCTTTAGCACTTTACTGCCGGTTCACTAGCACTTAACTGCCGGTTCTTTAACACTTTACTGCCGGTTCACTAGCACTTAACTGCCGTTAACACTTTACTGCCGACCACTCTTTACCATGAATTCTTCTATCTCTCTGAGTGTGTGTGTGTGTGTGTGTGTGTGTGTGTGCGTGCGTGTGCGTGTGTGTGTGTGTGTGTATGTGTGTGAGTGTGTGTGTGTGAGAGAGAGAGAGAGAGAGAGAGAGAGAGAGAGATGTGTTCAGACGAATAAGGATGACTGACTGACTCACTTCATCACAAGTGAGTCCAAAGTGGTGGTGTCAACTCCACTGACATAAGATACAGACATTTTGCTCTTAAGGACTAGAACACTTTGCCAACAAGACAATAACTTGCACACCAACAACAACAACAACAAGCACAAATACCAGTATAACATTTGAATGAAATCTCTATTTTGCAATGACAGCAACATCCACCAATAATAAATAATTTTTTTTGCCTATTGCCGATTCCAGAACAAAGGCCGAAAGTACTTTACATTAACACCAACACATAATTATGCATAAGAACAAAGAATGTTTATGAGGTATACCAACTTCGGTGTCAATCTTTAGACATGCACGATTAAACAACGCGTAATCCTTCATTTTCAGCGCAAAATTGTCCCCAATGCACGACTACAGAATACAGCAAACTTGTATTGTTAATTTGTCACAGAACACTGTTCTGTGTGAGGTGTCAACGCACAATATACGTCACAACATCAGGCTAGGCTGTGACGTCATAGTTCTATCACAACGCTTACAACCAGCATGCAAGCGTTAAAGATGGCTACTGCTATGAATAATAGGTATCATTGTGACGTAAAACATAGGTTTTTAAAAAGAAATGAATCTGACATCATTTGAAAACTGTGGCGCACACGTTTTCTTTATCATGACTCTCTCTCTCTCTCTCTCTCTCTCTCATGTCACACTCGCTGAAAAGTATAAGATAATCACTAAAGGTTAAAGAAAAGATTTTTTTTTTTTTTTTTTTTTTAACCATAACTCGGTCAGAAATATGGTACTTCTCAGAACTTCATTTTTTTGTTCTTTTTGTTTCGTTTTTTGTTTCTGCTTCTTTCCCCCCTGACGCTCTCAGCTCCTCTTTTCAGTTTTGACAAAGTCTTCGTGAAATTCAAGTGGACATATTCCAGGATTCATTCAGTCACATTCCTGCTCATGGCCTCTCGTCTAAACCAATTTTTTTTTTCTCGTTATCCCTCTCCTCCTTCCCCCTTCCACCCAGGACCTCCCCCCCCCCCCCCCCCCTTTCTTTTTTTCAATGGAAAAAAATTCTAGCAAAATGCTATATACCAATGTCAGTGTCATCTTTGTTCCAAAATACTCTGTTCCAATGTAAGTTGACATTTCCGCATTATTATAGCCAAACCAATCACAAGGGCTCCTCCCAGGCTGTGAACATCTTCATCTTCATCCAGCTGACGTCCGCAGTCATCATGTTGACTATTCTGACGTTTATGAATGTGGGCTGGCGCAACATTAAAAAAAAAAAAAAAAAAAAAAAAAAAAGAAGAAAAAAAAAAGCAGCAGCAGAGGTTTAATGCAGTTTTCTTGCTCTTGACACAAACATGTTAAGAGTCTTTGCCTCTACTACTGTGTCGGGCAGGGCGTTCCAGTCCTTTATAGTACGTGGATAAAAGGACCCCTGTCGATACAAGGTTCGGCACTGTGGTTGTTTAAATTGCTGTTCATGTCCTCTACGCTGAGGTGTTGGAGCAGGAATCATCTGAGATCTGTCCATGCAGACCAAGCCATGTATGATCTTAAACATCATGGCCAACCTGGTGATCTTTCTTCGCTGCCTTAGAGGGTGCCAGTCTAGTTGCTTGATGAGGCTGCCGACGCTGGAGGAGCTGTGATAACGTCCTGTGACAAAGCGTGCAGCCCTCCTTTGGACAGATTCCAGACTGTCCTCGTTTGTCGTCGTGTAGGGGTCCCACACGGTGCAGGCATATTCCAGCGTGGGTCGTACCATGGCTTTGTAGGCTGTGGCCTTTAGCTGGGTGGCGCTGATCTTGAGGTTACGCCTGAGGAAGCCAAGGGTCTTGTTGGCCTTAGCACAGATACTATTTATATGTTTGTCCCAGCTAAGGTCATCCGTGATGGTGACTCCAAGGAACTTTGCTGAAGTAACCACATCAAGAGTATGTCCATGTAGATGGTATTCGCCGGACAGTGGTCGTCTCTTTCTTGTCACCGACTGAGTTGTACACTTCCCAGGATGGAACTCCATATCCCAGCTCTTCTCTCACTGTTGTAGTGTCTGGAGGTCTTGTTGTAGCTGAGACTGGTCCTGGTTTGTCGTGACGAGTCTATAGACTGCAGTGTCATCTGCAAACAGGCGAGTCTTTGAGGTGAGCTGATCTGGCAAGTCATTAATATAAGCCAGAAAAAGACACGGTCCAAGCACCGATCCTTGTGGTATCCCGGATCTGACATCTGCCAACTCTGAAGCTGCTCCGTCTACGACTACAGCTTGTCTCCTATCGCTGAGGAAGCTCTCAATCCACCGACTGATGTTGCAACAGACTCCATAATGGTGTAGTTTGTGGAGCAGGAGACTATGGTCAACTTTATCGAACGCCTTTGCAAAAAATCCACTATGACAATGTTGGTCTGCGCACTGCCTTCCATATTCCGAGACAGTTCTTCTGCAAACTCAAGGAACTGCGTCTCGCAAGACCTCTGCCTCCGAAAGCCGTGTTGTTGTGGGCAAAGGATGGCGTTCTGTTCTAGATGGTTCATAACTGCATTGACGATAACATGTTCAAAGATCTTGCACGGCATACTCGTCAGTGACACTGGGCGATAGTTTGATGGATTATAGTGTTCGCCTTTCTTAAAGACTGGAGTGACGTTGGGTTTCCTCCAGTCAGCTGGCACAAAGACTGACGTGAGAGATGACTGGTGGATTATGGTCAAAACTGGAGCGACTTCTGTGGCAATTTCTTTCAGCGCTCGAGGTTATATCTGGTCAGGACCACAGGCTTTGTATGTATTACTTCAGTAGTAACTTCCTTATACCTTCCTCAGAGATGCTGATGTTGGTAAGCAGGTCACATTCCATTATCTTCATGGGGCATTTTTCCCTGAAACTCGTCAACAGTGTACGTTCTATCTAGTCTACCCTCGCTAAATACAGACTGGAACTGAGCATTCAGCACCTCCGTTTTCTCCTTGGACTCAGACACAAGCTTGCCGTTTACTTTCAGCGGTGAGACTCCAGTCTTTGCTGTGCGCTGGTGCTTGATGTACACCCAGAATCTCTTGAACGAGGGTGTCTCATCAGAAGCAGTATCAGTAAGGGACTGATTGATGTAGGTCCAGTACGACCGTCGGAGTTCACGTTGGATGGTGCTTCGAAGAAGGCGGGATTCTGCTCGAAGCACCTCAGACCCACTCTTCTTCATCTGTTTATATACTCTTGCTCTCCTGTGTTAGTAAGCTTCTTCAGCTCTGGTGTCACCCAGGGTTTGCTGGGACTTGGGGCTGTGTAGGCATCTTTGAACATGGTCCATAGTTCTTCCGTGGAGAGGTTCCCCTGACTTTCCATGTTTGCTTGCAGCTCCTTCATGCTTGCCTTCATGCCATCCCAATCTGCCTTTCTATACATGGGAATCCTTCGAGGGGGCTGCTGTCTGTGCTTTCTGCATGTTGCTGTTTAGCTCATAACAAATAAAGGTTCTGTTGTGAAGGGGAACAAAAAAAAAAAAAAGCAGCAAATCCAAACGACCCACCGACAAAATATTTACATCAACGGAAAAAATAAAATAAAATCCAAATTATGAACACCCTTACGGCAGTGGGTAGACACGGAGGTCGCTCAATAGCCGTTTCCACTCGGTTCTTGATCACAAGATTTAACATTTGAAAACTATGAATATTTTTAGAAGGAAGATTGAAATGTCACGACACAAATACTAAAAAGCTGTGTGGGCAGTTTGACACTGTTCGGTGGACAGCTAGTGTCCGTTCTGGACAGTGTTCACACATTAACAAGCAGGTAGCCCAACTGAACATGCAAACAAATAAATTTACGCTTGTAATTACCTACTAGCCCCACTGAACAAACAAACGAACGAACGTGCATATCATGGCCTGCACTGAGAGAAAAAAAACAAACACACAAACAAACATAAAACCAGAAACGAGGTAAGGATTTTTTTCCCCAACTTTTGTTTGTTTGTTTGTTTGTTTGTTTGTTTTTCATCTTTTTGGAGCGCAAGGGGGAAGGAGGGGGTAGAAAAAGAGGAGAGAGGGAGGAGGTACGTGAGGATGAAAGGATCTTAGCTTAGCTTATGTTTTCTTTCCAAAATTTATATATATGACCTTTATAAAAAAAAAAAAAAAATGGAGCCTCTCCGTCCTTTTTCTTTTCTTTTTCTTTTCCCTCTCATACGTATATTGTTGTAGCTGTTTTTACCTAGTCTTCTACGAGATCAAGGCTGACACGCAGCATCAGACTGAATAATGCTGCTTTCGTCAGCACAGCTGTTCCCTGGAGGGCAGGGAGTTAGTCGTCTATGCGGTTCGAATCCATCGCATGGCAGTTTTTTTTTTTCCGTTGTACTCGTGTGTGTGTGTGTGTGTGTGTGTGTGTGTGTGTGTGTGTGTGTGTGTGTGTGTGTGTGTGTGTGTGTGTGTGCGCGCGTGCTTATGTGTGTGTGTGTGTGCGTGCGTGCATATGTGTGTGTGTGTGTGTGTGTGTGTGTGTGTGTGTGTGTGTGTGTGTGCGCGCGCGCGCGTGTGTGTATGTGTACGCGCGCGTGTTTATGTGTGTGTGTGCGTGCGTGTGTGTGTGTGTGTGTGTGTGTGTGTGTGTGTGTGTGTGTGTGTGTGTGTGTTTTGTGTGTGTGTGTGCGCGCGCGCGCGCGCACGTGTTTATGTATGCGTGCGTGCGTGCGTGCGTGCGTGCGTGCGTGCGTGCGTGTGTGTGTGTGTGTGTGTGTGTGTGTGTGTGTGTGTGTGTGTGTGTGTGTGTGTGTGTGCGTGCGTGCGTGCCGTGTGCGTGCGTGTGCGTGTGTGTGTATGTGTGCGCGCTAGCAAGCACGCTGCGTTTGTGTTTGTTTCTTCGCGAGCGTAGGGATTTGCGCGAGCCCTGATTTGCGAACCCCCCCCCCCCCCCCCCCCCCTTTCACCATTCATTCAGCCCCCATTCCTCCAGTAGTCGACAATGCATAAATAACATGAAAGCAACTGAGCACGAGTGGGCAGACAGCTGCTCCAAACCCAGGCTACCTCCTTTCCCTGCAACCAGCAAGGAAAAACAAACAAAGCAAAACACAATGAAAACAAACATGTCATCACTGATAACAAGGAATCACACACAGAGTACACAGTTCAACAGCATAGCATTATAGCGTAAAGAGATAATTTAATTCATTCAATCGTTTCATATAATAACTGACATGGTATGCCCTACACGAAGGAAGCTGCAGTTTCTTTTTTCTTCTTTTTTCTTTTAAGTCACATCATCCATCCTCGTGGAAACAAAGGAGCTCCTCGTTGACGCAGACTGGGAGCGTTTTCGTGAATTTAGTGTCATGAAACAAGAGTAAGTATATAGAAACAAAACAAACAAATCAAGACTTGTTCACACACTTTGGGGGGGGTTGTCCAAATACAAAACGTCCCCAAGCTTGGCTTCATGAAATCGTCCAACGCACAAAATGTCAATATTGTCACCACCGATCGCCTCCACCTCCCCCACCCCTCCCCGTCTCCCTTTCCCCCTCCTCTCCACACCTCTCCTCCTCCTCCTCCTCCTCCTCCTCCCGCTTCCAGACCAAAACTGTGACGCCTGGAACATCACACAGAGTCCATGAGCGTTGTGTTGTGACGTCAGACACTTCCCCTCTTCATGACTTTGTCCAACAAGCAACACGCCACACAATGACGTCAACACACCAGATATGCATGGCGTCACTGTAGGGGGCTCAGAACGCTGTGGTTTGTGTATGAAGGCTTGCTGAGGTTCCCCCCCCCCCCCCCCCCCCAAAACCACCACACGTTGGCTTGACTCGTGCAACTCGTCCACATGCACTGAGGTGAAGGTCGGTGCCACTCCGGAAGAATATTGCACAGCGCCGGTTCGGCATCAGTCTCCGTCTGTCAAACTGCAAAGTGGCATCACCAAAGGGGGTGGTAGAATTGTTAGTTCGGGTCATAAGAGTGCAGTTTGTTTCAGGACCAGAAAAGGGCCTCGGGATTTGTTTCAAAACGAAAGGCAAACGGTTCGTTCTCAGGACCAAAGGGATTAGGAGTTTCTTCAGAAAAGGGATTAGGACTTTCATCAGCACAAGGATTATGACTTTCATCAGCAAAGGGATTAGGACTTTCATCAGCAAAGGGATTAGGACTTTTTTCAGCAAAGGGATTGGGACTTTTTCAGCAAAGGGATTAGGAGTTTTTTTTTTTTTCCAGGATATGAAGGCAAAGGGTCTGAATCAGGACAAAACGAGACCAAGGTCTGTATCTGCATCAAAGGTCACAGAATGAAGTTTAGTGCAAAAGAAAAGCACAGGTGTGGTCGGTATATTTCAGGTCAAAAAGACGCAGGATCAAAGTTAGGAGGATAGCGCGCAGAGTTTGTTCAGGGTAAAAGGCCGCAGAATTGATTTCAGGACAAAAAGCGCGCAGAGTTTGTTCAGGACAAAAGGCCGCAGAATTGATTTCAGGACAAAAAGCGCGCAGAGTTTGTTCAGGACAAAAGGCCGCAGAATTGATTTCAGGACAAAAAGCGCGCAGAGTTTGTTCAGGGCAAAAGGCCACAGAATTGATTTCAGGACAAAAAGACAGAGGATTTGTTTCAGGACCAGAGGGCTCTGGATCTGAATCAAAACGAAAAAGGTTATAGTTTTTTGTTTTTTTTTCGGACAAGTATGTCGTAGCATTTGTTTCAGGAGAAAAGAACATATGATCTCTATCAGGACCAAATTCATGAGGAAAGGGTACGCAGTTTATTTCAAAACACTCTGGAATTGCATAACACACGAACATATCGGAAAGCAAGGACGTAAAATCATCGCCACGTGGCGAGTTATCGCACTGTATTGGCTCAGCATAAGTCTCGGTCGACTGGTAGCCAGACAAAAAACAAACAAACAAACAAACAAAAACAACAACAGTTTTTCAGGGTGAAAGGTCAAGGTTTATTTCAGGACGAGGGGGGCGCAGGATCTGATCCAAAACAACAACAAGGCACACGGTCTATTTCAGGACAAAAGGGCGCATTCAAAGTAAGGTCTATTTCAGGACAAAAGGCGGTTTTTTTTTTTTCTTTTTTTCGTACCCCCCCCCCCCCCCCCCCCCCTTTTTTTTTTTTTTTTTTTTTTTTTTTTTTTTTTTTTTTTTTTTTAAGGACAAGAAGGCGCAGTCACCGTTTTGTGACAGAAGATCACAGGTGGTTTTTTTTTTGTTGTTGTTTTTTTTTTTCTCAGGACAGGGGGCCGCATGATCATATCTGAGACAGTCAAGAGGTCTATCGAGGAATAAAGAGCGCATGGCCTATCGCAGGGCCAAAAGATCATATTTGAGACACAGTCAGAGGGTCTACCGAGGGACAAAGAGCGCATGGCCTAGAAGATCATATTTGAGACACACAGTCAGAGGGTCTACCGAGGGACAAAGAGCGCACGGCCTAGAGGACCAGGAGATCGCAGGGGTTGTTTCCGGACAAAAGGGCACAGGGCTCGGTGTTGGAACATAAGCACACAAGTTCTGTTTCCGGACAAAAGGGCACAGGGCTCGGTGTTGGACATAAGCGCACAAGTTCTGTTTCAGGACAAAAGGGCGCCAGATCTGCTTCTGGTCCAAAGAGCATGAGGACAAACGCCATGACCTCCAGGTCGACTTTGGGGGGTCTCTTAAAAAAAGGTAGGGTCTACGAAAATGTTGCTAGTACACGCACACACACACACACACACACACACACACACACACACACACACACACACACACACACACACACACATACACACACACACACATACACACACATACACACGCGCGCGCGCGCGCGAGCGCGCATGCCCCCCCACCCAACTCCTTTTCCCCTATAGATACATTCTTTCTCTTTTTTTTTTTTTTTTTTTTTGGGGGGAGGGGGGGGGGGGGGTAATGGGGGGAGGGAGGAAAATGGAGAAGAAAAGGGGGACGGGCATAACGGGGAGGGGGGAGGGGGGATTACTACCATCACTGTACCTTACAAAGGAAACAAACATGGTGTTGCGCCCCTTTGCGGAAATTGCTTCCCTTTGCTCGCTGCCGGCCGACAAGTTTATAATGTACATAAAAACAAGCCAAAACAAAGCGAAACAAACAAACAAAACTAAAAAAACCTTTCAAGCTGAACATACTCTGTAGAGCACCGACAGGAAGGCGTGGGAATCAAATCATCTTCCACCAGTGTGTTGACTCTGTCAGGGCCGCTGCTTATCTCACTGCTGCTGCTGCTGCTGCTGCTGCTGCTGCTGTTGGTTCTACTGAACAAGATTTTGTCCGAACGTGTCCCGTTGTATCAAGACTTGGAATTATGTTACCACATAAGGTTGGTGGAAGAGAGAGAGAGAGAGAGAGAGAGAGAGAGAGAGAGAGGGGGGGGCGAGAGGGTGCCCGATAGGGGAGAGGTGGCAGCGAGACAGGAGGACATTATTCGGAGAAGAAAGCATAACAATGGTGAAAACACAGGTGGAGGGGAGTGAGAGGGGAGTTTTTAATGGGGGGGGGGGGGGGGTGTGGGGGGGTATTTTTTTCTCAAGTTCAAAGTGAGTGTCTTCATAGTTAAAGCCCCACACATGCCCTCGGTCCTATGGCGGGCGGTGGTAGCCGTGTGTTGTATTATCCGTGGAGAGTGCAGTGGGGGAACTTATCTTACACCACACCTGTCCACAAGGACGACATCACATGATGACGAGAGGAGAACATGGCAAAGAGTTCCCTCCCCCCTCCCCCCACCTTTTTTTTTTTTTTTTTTTTAATTGCGCACCAGCGTGATTCCGACTCGATTCGGAGTGGCAACATTTTGAAGGGGAAAAAAAAAAAACAAACAACAAAAAAAAAACAGGCCGAACTTTCCTTTAATATTTTTTTTTCTTGTATGTTGTATGTGGTTGTTTTGTGGTCAGTTTGCTCTTTATTTTGACTTTATTTGACTTTATTTGACTTTATTTGACTTCCTTTCATGAACAGCCTGGCCTTTTCTTGGCTTTAATATTCTTGACCTTTTTAAAGAAACCTGCTATTGCTTTTTTTCCACAGTTTTCTTTACAATATCAATCATATCTCTTTCGTTCTTCTGTCTATCTTTTCTTGAGTTCGTTCAGTGTATATTGTGTTCAGGTTTGCTGAGGCTTTCTTTTTTCCACTGATCAAACAGTCTTTCTTTCCCTTCTAACTTATCAATGCACGTCGAATACACTTTCCTTCACTGATAAAACACCAGATCTCCCACGTTCTTTCCTCGTTTCATAATACGTCAAGTTCATTCCTCGACACTTTTGCTTATCACCGACTTCTCGTAATCCCTCCCTCTGAGTTTTTGCACCGTCCTTCCCAATTTTTTTCCCTGAGTTTCTCCCCTTTTTCGTTGGAGTCTTTTCTCCCTTCTTTCCAGTCTTTTCTTCTTTCTTCTCCTCCTCTTCCTTCTCCTCTTGCTCCTCTTTAGTCAGAAGGAGCGCTGCTTCCTGGGATGGGCCACCTTGGTGAAGCCGTATCTCTTGCACTTGCCCCACCAGTTGCGTCGCTTGCACGTGCGTTCCTTGGTGAACTTGAAGCACTGCGATCCCATCACGTTGAAGAAGATCTTGCCGACCATGTGAGCCGCCGGAGACGTCGACTTCTTCAGACAACGGCGAAACCTGCACACACACACACACCGGCAGACAGACAGATGACCGGAGGGAAAGGGAAGAATTTGCTGTTAAGCATAACCACACATTGTGTTGGTAATGTTCGTATTGTTGATGGTATGTATACAACCCCAGGTACTGTTTTTATCACCAGTGCTTTTTACTCTGTACACAAATGATTGTTCAGGAAGTGATTCAACTTTGTACATTAAATATTCAGATGACTCAGCACTTGTGGATCTTTCCAACTCTGATTCTCCTCTTCAAGGAGGTTCAAAGATTTGTTGACTGGTGCGATCATAACTATCTTGATCTGAATGTAACAAAAACGAAAGAAATGTTGATTGATTTTTAGAAAGAATCCAAAAGCTGTACCACCACTTTTTATCAAAGGTGCTGAAGTAGAACGTGGAATCATACAAATATTTAGGAACTTTTTATAGATAATAAGCTGAATTTTAAATCCCATGTTGAGTGTGTCCACAAAAATGTCAAACCAGATTATATTGTCTTCGCAAGCTGCGATCATTTCATGTGAATACTGACATTCTTCGGACATTTTATTCATGCTTCTTGGAATCTGTTCTAACTTTCTCATTTATGTGTTGGTATGGTGGGTTGACTGTGAAGAGCAGAAATGTGCTTGAGAAAGTGGTGAACGTGGGAGGAAAAATCGTTGGTGAGAGACAAAAAGTCTGAGTGAGCTATACAGGTGCCGTGTTGTTTGTAAAGCGAAGAAGATTACGTGTGACCAGACCCACGTTCTTGCAAATCAGTATGACCTTCTTCAGTCAGGACGAAGATATCGATCGGTTTAAATGCAGAAGTGTCAGATTTAAACAAAGTTTTATTCCCCTGTCCATTGATTTCATGAACCGAGAAGATGTTTAATTGAAATCCAAATTCCTCTATATGAATGTATGTCATATGTGAGAAAATGGGTAATGTGGCTAAATTATTGTTTATTTGCTGTGAATGTGTGTGACCACAAATTAATTTCTCAAATTGAGATAATAAAGTTTACTTGACTTGACTTGACTTGACTTGACTTGAACTTTGTCCAGTCCTGCACGACAGCAAATCAAGCAAGAGGAAGAGAGGACAGACAGGGGGAGTGAGAAACAGACTGAAGAAGAACGGTATTTACACCTCCCTCCTGTCAATCATTTAGCCAATGTCCGATCGATCAGATCAGTTTCACAGAACAATAATTTTGATGAACTGCAAGCAAACGTACGTTATTTAAACGAATTTAGAAATGCGAATGTGCGGTGTTTTTCTGGCTGAGCGAAGAGATAACAGATGACATTTCAGCTTTGGACGGATTTGGTAAGCCATTGAGAATGGACAGAGACAAGTGCGTGACAGAGAAATCAAGCGGGGGAGGGGTGTGTATGTACGTGAGCGAGAAGTGGTGTAACAGTGAGAACGTTACAGTGCGTCGTCAAGTGTGTACGCGTGATGTTGAACTTTTAGCAGTGTCATTGTGACCGAGATACCTGCCATGCGAGTTTGGACAGCTCTTCATGACTGTTGTTTACGTGCCACCATCCGCAAATACTGTACGTGCAGCCGCAGAAATCACGGACTCTGTTCACGCTCTGCAGGCCATGTCACCCGACGCACCGTGCTTTATCCTCGGAGATTTTAATGACTGTGACCTCAATTCAAGCCTGCCTTCTTTTAAACAGTATGTGTCATGTTTTACAAGAAAGGATGAAATACTTGATTTATGTTACTGTAATATACCATCTGCATACAAGTGTGTTCAGTTCCCCCCCTGTTGGTCAGTCTGATCACAATGCCATTCATCTCTTGCCAGCTTACAGACCAAAAGTGAAAACACAACCTATCACTGAAAAGCAAGTGCAGTGTTCGACACAAGAAAGTGTTGATGAATGACAGGCTTGTCTTGAATGTAGACATTGGAAATTGTTTTTAAACTCTTAGTTTTGACATTAACGAAGCCACTGATCTTATTTCCAGCTACATTTCTTTCTGTGAACACATGATTGTACCTACTAAAATTATCAAAATATTTCCCAGCAACAAACCTTGGGTTATAAAATCTCTGAAAGTAACTCTAAATGAGAAAAAAAAAGCTTTTCAATCAGGCAATAAAAGCGATCGTAAGGTTGTACAAAAAGAAACTGCAAAGAAAGATTGAAGAATCAAAGAGAGCTTACAAAAGTAGAAAACATGTTCCAGACTGGAAATATGCGAGATGCATGGAAAGGAATAAAGGTTTTATCAGGTTCAGAAAAATATTCAAATCAAGGTATTAGTAACAAACAAACAAACAAACAAAAAAACAGCAAAAGAACAGAAGCAATTTGCAGAAAAGCTAAACGATTTTTTATTGTAGATTTGATGTAAAAGATTTTAGTAAAGAATGAAAGGAAGTGAAGGAAGAACTCCAAAGCAGTGTTAAATAAGATGATGGAAGTGATTCTGTTGTGATTGAGTAAAATGATGTTCAGTCTTTTTTCAAACGTTTAAATGTGAGAAAGGCAATGGGCCCTGATAATATCTGTGGAAAATTGTTGAAGGTGTGTGCTTCTCAGCTCTCCTATGTTTACAGTCGTTTGTTTACCTGGTCACTTAGAGAATGTATAATTCCTGTTTTATGGGAAAATGCCACTGTATGTCCTGTTCCCCAAAAACGCAACCCAAGCTGTTTAAATGATTACCGACCAGTTGCCCTCACATCTGTTGCAATGAAATGTCCTGAAAGAATTGTCCTCTGTTCTGTTTTAAAAAGATACCACACAGTACCAAGACCCGTTTCAGTTCGCATACAAACAGAACAGATCAACAGATGATGCCACACTCACACTTCTCCATCATGCGTTTTCACACCTCGAAATACCTACCTCCTTTGTACGCATTCTTTTTTATTGATTTCTCATCCATTCTTTGGATAATTGATTTTCTAACAGAGGACACAGTCTGTTCGATATCAAAGTGTTGTTTTGTCTTCCAGAGTCATTTCAACTGGCGCACCTCAGGGTACTATTTTATCTCCAGTGCTTTTTAC
>JADBJO010025042.1:0-7500 GCA_016801955.1 Conus betulinus
ATCACAAAACAACAACTGGTCCTGTTTTACGCATCATTTTCGTCAACAGATGAAATATGGCGTGAGAACTAATCCACTATATTTTGGTGCGGAATCAGAGTACGGGTCCAGTTCAGACAGGGGTTTGAAATTCAACCCTCGAGATCTACAGCAGCATTATATAATGAAGTGCGTGACTCCAGAATGATCCCATCAAATCATGGTTCAGAGTTCTGGTTCTACGCACATTACTGATAAGATCGTTCAGAATTTACTGTTCCTAGTTCAAAATGATCTGTGAAGTACCACATTTTCACAGAATAGTCACATTTTTAATGATATGGACGTTTTGTATTTCGTGTTTCTGCATGCACTGTTATAAAAAATGAACACGGAGAATAACACGTACAGTGTGCAGAAAAACTAGGTCCACTGAGGGAAAGATGTTGTTTTTTTCAGTCGTGAACTGTCTGAATTAGTTCCCCTGAGGGAAGGATGTTTGTTTTCAGTCGTGAACTGTGTGAATTAGTTCCCCTGAGGGAACGATGTTGTTTTCAGACGTGAACTGTCTCAAAAGGTGATCCAGAATTTGTTGATTCTTGGAGGAGGCACATGCTGTCCTTGTACTATGTAGTTGTGGAAGTATTTGTTTGTCACGTGCTGCTCCTTGTACTATGTAGTTATGGAAGTATTTGTTTGGCAAGTGCTGCTCCTTGTACTATGTAGCTGTAGAAGTATTTGTTTGTCCCATGCTGCTCTTGTACTATGTAGTTGTAGAAGGGATTTGTTTGTCCCGTGCTGCTCCTTGTACTATGTAGTTGTTGAAGTGTTTGTTTGTCACGTGGTGCTCTATGTACTATGTAGTTGTGGAAGTATTTGTTTGTCATGTGCTGCTCCTTGTACTATGTAGTTTGTAGAAGTATTTGTTTGTCATGTGCTGCTCCTTGTACTATGTAGTTACGGAAGTATTTCTTTGTGTGTGTGTAAGAAGAATCATGAAAAACCGCTGACAGCGAAAGAGAGGAGTCTTACGCCATGATTAGTCTGTGCTCATGCGTTGAAAAAGGTGTGTGTTACGGAAAATAAGTTATGTTGTCTTCTATTTTCAGATTGTCAAGACAACTACTACCAGATGTTGTCTTCTGTTTTTCAGATTGTCAAGATAGTACTACCAGATGTTGTCTTCTATTTTCAGATTGTCAAGATAACTACTACCAGACTACCAATGGCACATGCGCCTCGTGCAGCTCAAACTGCCAGTCACAGAGCTGTACCAGTTCAACAGGCAGATGTAACGGTCAGTTGGTGATGGGATTTCTGTTTAGTTTTCTCTTATTTTCCTTTGTTTTTGTTGTTGTGTGTGATTGTCTCACACCCAGTATGCGAGAGAATACTTTCAATAGGACAAAAAATTGTTTGGTAATAAACAGTAATAATGAATTAGTCAAAGACATTTAAAGAAGAAAATAGAAAAGAAACAATCGTACACTCTTACATTACAAAAGAGGCAAACAACATAAACCAGCTCAGAACCAAGGACATACAAAGTTATAAATCATACCTCGGGTATCCTACCATCATTTTGTCAGTCATGTTCTTTCCAGCATATCTAGTCATTCACAATTGCATCCCTACGTTTAAAAGCTAGGTAAAGAAATATCGCAAACTGTTTTACTATTTTTGGATTTTTTGAAGACATTAACAATGTATATCTAAAAGCATTTGGCTCTCTATAGTATTTGAGTGGTATGAGGTCACGTCGAAGGTCACTGAGGAACGGGCAACACAAACTAAAGTGGATTTCATCTTCTTGGTTATTATTACACATGGGGCAAATTAATTCTACATCTCTATAATTTTTGTATCGAAGTGAGTGCGATTTGATATTACTCACTCCAAACCTGAATTTAACAAGTGCTTGCTTAACAAGTCTGTTTGTGTCAATTGCAAAATACAGTTCTTGGGTATGACTCATTTTGAATGATCTGTACATTGTAAATCTTTCACTTGAACAAATTCGACTGTCCCAATCCCTGCCAGTAACAATCTATCAGTCTTTGTCTAAAACAATTTATGAAATGGTCAACTGATGATTCTACACCTTGATTTTCCCACACATACCCGAATCCAAACTGAAACAAAACTAATCGAATGTTGGTTACCCAGTTCTTTTTACCTTTCTCATCCAAATTAAGTAGCATCAGGTAAGCTTTGTAGGGGAGGCGATTTTCATTCATCCGTGTCAGTTTGATCCAGTATTTAATTGCTCTAGTGTATGCATTCACATATAATGGGAACCTACCAGTATCTCCATAAATCATCGCATTAGCAGTCCTTTCTGTGACACCTAGAAAGCGTTTAAATGCAAACAAGTGTACTTTTTCTATGCATTTTTATACTTTCATCAAGACCCCCCAAATTTCTGACCCATATAGAAGTACTGGCTGCACTCTAGCATCAAAGACTTTACAAAATAATTTCAATAGACTGGATATCATAATTATATAATAATGTCAATATACCAATATCCGCCTTTTTTACCCCCGTGTAGCTAGGTCACCACAGGAGGATGAGAGACTCAATTTTGTAGAAAAATATAGTCCTAAATATTTGTATGTGTTGACTACTTTCATTTCAGAACCGCCCAAATGCCAGTGTTCGTGCGCTGCAAGAAACCACCTTTACGAAAAACAATTATATTACTTTTGTTCATATTAACTTTTAATTTCAATTTAATTGATGATTCATACAAATTATTCAGCTGATTTTGTAACCCTACTTGCGTTTCAGACATTAGTATAATATCATCTGCAAATAACAAAATAAAAAGTTCGACAAGAGTAGGTGTTAGTACAGCCCCGTGTCTTCCGTTTGTTAATTATGTCAGCTGCTAATTCATTTATAAACAATGAAAATAAGACAGGACTGCAAACATCTCCTTGCTTCACTCCACGTAGGCAGTTTTATGTAATCTGTCATATATGAACCATTTCTAACCCGCGTCTTTAAGTTAGTATACATGCTTTTCACACAATCAAATAATTTACCTCGAATTCCGTTTTTTTTCTGTAGGATAGGCCATAACAATTTCCTTGAAATAGAATCGAATGCTTTCTCGAAGTCAATGAACGCGACATATAATTTACGATTTCGAGACAGTTGTTTCTGAATAACAGCAAAAAGTGTAAATATATGATCTATAGTTGAGTAGTCTTTTCTAAAACCAGCTTGATGTTCATCTATGATATTATGCATATTAATCCAAACTTGTAATCTATGATTTATGATATGGCTATAAAGTTTTCCGCTGATGTCTGTAAGCGAGATACCTCTATAATTGTTGGGATTGTCTAAATTACCCTTTTTATGTAATGGCTGTATTAAAGATTCTGACCAGTTTTCTGGATAAGTACCTTGATCAAATAGTTCGTTAAACAATTTTTCAAAAAAGTTTACAACGACGTCTGATGCGCACTTAAAAATTTCTCCAATTATACCGTCAGCCCGGGAGATTTTCCACTTTTCAGATTTTTAATGGCGCTTCTTATTTCTTGATTGGAGATTGGTGCATTTAGTACGTAAAAATCATCTCTTCTGTGTATTCCGAGTCATTTGATTATTTACTTCACCAATATCCTCAGTACAATCCTCGATCTCCAAAAGATCACGAAAATGGTTAAACCATTTATCTGTAGATATACTATTCAATGACTGTATACGTTTCGGTGCTAGTGGTTCACCTTCTTCCAAAATTCTTCTTGATTATCAATCCTATCCAAGAGTTTCGGAAAAGACTCTAGTTTTTTTTTTGTTTCTTTTTCTGTCTAAGTAAATTTTTATATTCTCCCTTCGAGCCTTACGGTAATTATGCAGAATATCTGATTTCAGCTTTTTATTTGTTCATCATTAGCTGCCCTTCGACATGGGCTGCGAAAGATTCTAAGGAGTTTTCTTACATTTCGTCTTTCAACAAAACATTTATTATCAAACCACTGTTTTTTCTGATTACGTATACCAATCCGCTTATTTACGAGCATACATGAAGCAGCGTCCATCATGCAACCATTAAATTCTTTCAGTGCCTTATTTACATCAACTTCAACAAGTCTAGTTGCCAAATCAATCTTTTCTATTATCATTTCAGACTCAAGAGATCTAAGAAAGATGTCCTTCTTCTGTGGATTCCAAATCAATCTTTTAATGTAACTGTTATTTTTCATTTGATACCTCATTATCAAAATCATTCCATTTGTTACCCCACACAGCGAGAATTCAACAGGCATATGACTTGATTCAATTCTGTCAGCAACAAAAAGTGTACATGTTGGCAAGAGTGTATGATATAATTCTTCTGATAAAATAAAGTAGTCAATTACACTACACCCAAAATCGGATACATATGTATAGCGACCCTGGAGGTCGCCGTTACAAGCGCCATTAAGGATGCAGAGTCCTAAGGTAGAACACATGGTTAATAACATTTTACCAAACATATTCTCTTGTTTGTCTTCTGACTTCCTTGTCATAATATTGACATCATTTTTTGAATCGATGTGAAAAGGCAGACAACAACTATCAATTTCATAAGACGTGTCAGAAGTCCGTGCATTCAAATCCCCACATACCATAACATACATATTCTTATCTATCATCATGTCCGTCAAACATTCTTCCACCAGACTTATACCACTATCAATATTATTATTTGATAGAACGGGCTTCCACTTGGTGGCACATAAGTGCACATACATAACAGATTTTTGTTTAGTCCGAGACATTCTTTGTCAATAATAAACACAACATATTATCATACTTACATTTTACTTGACGAACAAATAGAATTAGCGTAGTTTTAATTAATACAAGAACACCACCTGATCGTCGACCTTGTTTTGAAAACTTTTGGGCAGGACTGCAAAATGCTGTGTGATTTGGAAATTTAAATGCATCGAAGTTATCTACAAAGGTTTCTACTAAAGTTACAAAGTAAAAATTAGAAATATAATAAATAAAGTCTGTTTCATCCAGTTTTGACACTAGACCGTCTACATTCCACGTGACGAAAGTGAAATTATTAATCTGTGTTAAACATACCTCTTCTCCGTTATCCAAGTGATGCACAGAATCAACATCAACACAAGTTCTGGCACAACGTGAGCGCACTGAATCAACATTAAAACAAGTTCTGTCACATGTGTGCGCACAGAATCAACGCCAACAACACAAGTTCTGTCACAGTGTGTGCGCACAGAATCAACACCATCACAAGCTCTGTCACAGTATGTGCGCACAGAGTCAACACCATCACAAGCTCTGTCACAGTGTGTGCGAACAGAGTCAACACCATCACAAGCTCTGTCACAGTGTGTGCGCACAGAATCAACCCCCTCCAGCCCAGACCCCACGGAATCTCGGTCCTCCCCCAATTGACACAATCCCGCACAGGCTGCTTCACCACAGCATACCCGTCCACTGGATCCATCCAAGGAAGCGCAACGTTCGTCACAGCTTTCTCCTGGGGAGGTAGTAGACTTGTTGATTTCATAATTATGTAAAGTTTCTGTCGGAAGTTTCTCAGCCTTCTGTTGGCCGACACATCACTTTGAGTCTCTTAGGGTGTCGTTCATTTGATCGTAGTACCATCGCTTGCCATCGATCAGGAGGTGGTCGAAAACCATGCTGGCCTTCTTCAGTTTGTCTTCCCTGGCCCTCTTGAGGAACGGCACCAGCTTCTTCCGTACCTCGCGGACTCCTTTAGAGTAGTCTTCGGCGATGAAGATAGTGTTTCCTTTATCCAGATATCTTAATTGTCTCTTGGCTTTTAGTACACGTTCTTTGTCCTTGAAGTTGGTAAATCTCGCCACAATAGGAGCGTTGTCACATTTTCCCGAGTCGGTGAGCTCTGTCCAAAGAAATGTCATCCGTAATCTTCAACTGGTCTTTGATTACACTTTGTACCAGGCATTCACAATCGTCCCAGGTTTCCTTCGATTTCTGCTTTTTAAGGCCAGAGAAAATCAGATTGTTTCTCTTTGACCTTCCTTCCTGATCGTCAAGCTCTTTTTCCACCACCTGTTCAACTCTGTCAGACAGCTCGCGATTAGTTGTTCTCAATTTCTCATTTTCCCTTTTTCAAAGCTTCAATTTCCTCGCGTTTTTTGTCACTTCTTCCCTAAGACCGGACACTGCTTCATGAAGATTGTTGAAGTGAGTTTTCAGGGTATCCAGCCGTCGTGACAAGCTCTGGTCCATACCTGACAGGGACTGCAGAACGTCATGGATGGAAGGTTCCCGATCGGACCCCGTCCTAGCGGCTGAACCTGTTCTGCCGTCCACCGACAGGTTACTGCTTGCTGACTGAAGTCGCGTTTGGCGCATAGTTCCTGTTTCCGTCTTCTTTGAATCTTGACCAGGTCCTGGGTTCAACTCCACATCGCCAGACCTTTGAAGCAGAGTGGCGATCAGAAAGATCAGGGCTAAGGACAGGCGCATACTACGAATTTTCACTGTCTTCAAACACAGCAGTCTACATTGTTGTGCTCGTCTACGCATGAAATTTTGAAAAACGGGCACAAAACCTCTGCAGACGCTCCTGAAATTTAGAGGGCATGCTGGCATGGCTACTCAGCAGTTATTGATTATGAAAAATTTAAATGATCGAGGGCAAGAAGACGATTAATTAACAAAATTACAATTAAATTCAGAGCCGACATGAAAACACGTCTTGCCTGGATCAGTGAATTCAGTTCAGTCCAAGAGAGAGAGAGAGAGAGAGAGAGAGAGAGAGAGAGAGAGAGAGAGAGAGAGGAAACGAAACGAAACGAAACGAAATTTTATTTTACCAGGATAATAGGATAGGTATATAAATACTTTTTACCACCCAGTCCTGGGGGAGAGAGAGAGAGAGAGAGAGAGAGAGAGAGAGAGAGAGAGAGAGAGAGAGAGAGAGAGAGAGAGAGAGAGAGATCATAAGTTCTAATTTTGCATGTTCTGATTAACAAAATGCAAGGGAAGGAATTCCCTCAGTCAACACCAACAATGACGTCCCCTGGTAGTAATTCAACATTGTTTTCACACTGCAACCGAATCAAAGGACAGATCCAGGATCTGTTAAGCTTGGCAGATTTTGGCTCCTTCATGTTTGCATCTTGTTTGCTTGTCTATGAACATGATTACAACACAACAGCTGATCCAATTTTACGCATCGTTTTCGTCAGAAGATAAATTGTGGCGTGAAAACTAACCCAATATGTTTTGGTGTGGAATCAGAGTACGGATCCGGTTCAGACAGGGGGTTTAAATTCATCCCGCAAGATCAACAATAACATAATACAAATGAAGTTCGTGACTCCAGAATGATCCCATCAAATCATGGTTCAGAGTTCTGGTTCTATGCACATTACTGATAAGATCGTTCAGATTTTACTGTTCCTAGTTTAAAATGATCTGTGAAGTACCACGTTTTCACGGAATAGTCACATTTTCAATGATATGGACGTTTGTATTTTGTGTTTCTGCATG
>JADBJO010025042.1:12500-24302 GCA_016801955.1 Conus betulinus
GGGGGGGGGGGGGGGGGGGGGGGGGGGGGGGGATTAACAGGGGCGGGGGAGGGGGGGGTGCGTATTCGTCTCTGAGGACCTTCTGCTCTCAAACTCTCTGTAGAGTTTCTTTCTGCTACCCACGAAGTTGCTACTCGGAAGGGGTGGGGAGGGGGGGGGGGGGGTTCTTGTCTGAGGACCTTCTGCTGTCAAGCTCTCTGTAGATTTCTTTCTACTACCCACGAAGTTGCTACTCGGCGGGGGGTTCTTTTCATCCGTTTTCTTTCTTTTTGGACCGGCCGTCCATGTATGATAAACTTACATTGCTCACATTTTCCTCTGGATTCAAGACACAGATGTAAAATGTGTTTCCTTTGTTAGGTTGTATCCCTGTGGTGTTTGTCGTTCGATTACCTTCATGCTGCTGTGAATCAGATGGCCTGAAATGTTTTAAACACGGTCGCCAATATTATGACTGTGTGTACATTTCTATTAAATTCAATGCTGAGTCAAGAATCAAAACAAGCGGATCTGCCGTGATCACTTGTGGTCTGGGCAGCCCATCAGGGCCGTTGGAACCATGCAGTGATGCACACTGCACACTGGTCTCTGCTCTGATCACCTGGTGGTCTGGCAGCCTATCAGAGCCGTTGGAACCATGCAGCGATGAACGCTGCACGCTGGTCTGTGCTGTGATCACCTGGTGGTCTGGCAGCCCATCAGGGCCGTTGGAACTATGCAGTAATGAACGCTGCACACGGGTCTTCATCCCTGATGGTTCCTGGCCAAAGTCAGACGTTCGGCACCGCTCACTGCGGTTCATTCCACGTGTTGTCTGTACTCCGCTGTCTCTCTCTGTTCTGTCTCCTCTTTCCCCTGTGGGCTCCATGGAGGACATCTGTCTGTTCTGTCTCAACTTCACCTGCATGGCTCCATGGAGGACAGTCTGTTTCCATCTCCCCTTCCCCTGTGGGCTCCATGGAGGACAGTCTGTTCCGTCTCCTATTCCCCTGTGGGCTCCATGGAGGACAGTCTGTTCCATCTCCCCTTCCCCTGTGGGCTCCATGGAGGACAGTCTGTTCCATTTCCTATTCCCCTGTGGGCTCCATAGAGGACAGTCTGTTCCATCTCCTATTCCCCTGTGGGCTCCATGGAGGGCCAGTCTGTTCCATCTCCTCTTTCCCTGTGGGGCTCCATGGAGGCCAATCTGTTCCATCTCCTCTTCCCCTGTGGGCTCCATGGAGGACATCTGTCTGTTCTGTCTCAACTTCACCACCATGGCTCCATGGAGGACAGTCTGGCAGCCTCTGCTTTGCCTTGCCACATCTCCATGACTGTCGAGTTTTCGTAATGAACATGAACACTGTATTTCTCTGAGCACAATACACACCACGAACACTTTATGTCTCTGAACACAATCCACTTGTACCAGAATGTTTTTTTTTTTACATGATGAACACGAAAACTGTATTTCTCTGAACACAATACACTTGTTGTAGAATTTTTTTTTACACGATGAACACGAAAGCTATTTCTCTGTACAAAATACTCCTATTGCAGAATGTTTTTTTTAGTTTGGGCTTTGTACAGAGAAGTGTCTATGATCATAGCTTGCCAGAACAAGACGTACGGACAGAACTGTGTGGAGAAGTGTGGTCAGTGCAGAGGGGGTCAGGCGTGTGACCCTGTGACAGGACAGTGCTCTGACGGCTGTCAGCCGGGATGGACAGACCTCACACCTTCCTCTACACCCCTCTGTCAGACAGGTCGGACACAATTCATCTCCCGGTGGCTATGCTCATGATTCTCGGAGCAAATGTCGTTACTGTTTGCATTACTCGGCTAGCATGAGAAACATCGCTGATATGAGAGAGAGAGAGAGAGAGAGAGAGAGAGAGAGAGAGAGAGAGAGAGAGAGAGAGAGAGAGAGAGAGAGAGAGAGTGTGTGTGTGTGTGTGTGTGTGTGTGTGTGTGTGTGTAACATGATATCGCAGGAATTAGACACTATGCATCCTTTTTGACTAATGTATTTAAAACGTCAGTCGGTGTAATCGTGCCGTTTCAATTGTAGGTGTAACATTATGCTTGTGTGTGTGTGTGTGTGTGTGTGTGTGTGTGTGACTGCTCGGTCATTCTGATGGTCGGCTCAAATTTTGAGCTCCGAATTTTTACTTGTTTTGTATTAGTTTTTCCTTAACTTTATACTTGAAACTTTAGCCATCAAGTAGTAAGTGTTCTGGGCTTCAGTTTATGCCGCTTTTTTTTTTTTTTTTTTTTGATCAGGTGAGTGTTCTAATTTCTATTATTTTTATATTTGAACTGACCGTGCCAGAATGTCGGTTGAGGCCTCTACTTCTTCAGTGCAGTGGCAGGATTCTAGTTTGGATAGTGTTGTACAGAAGATGGTGAGGGAGTCGACAGCAGGAGTGTGCGAAGAGGTGCAGGAAAGCATTTTGCACAGACTGAATGCGACGAAACCGTCCCAGCAGAAGAACAGCGGCAAGAAAACGCCAAAAGGAAAAAAAAAATCAGAACCAGAATGACGTCAATGTTGACAGTGACGTTATTGCAATGCGCGTCGCTGAAATTCTAGTTCCAGTGATTGCCAAACAAATGGAAAGTTTGTTTGTGAAGGGGTTGGAGAGGGTAATCACTGGAGTGATGGATACTGTCCTCAAGAAAAATACGGAAATTCTGCAACAAGTGCAGAAATCAAACCTGCAGCAGCATTACGCCCTTGATCGCCAGGAAACAGTATACCAGCGCGGGAAACAGTGCGGATCCTCAATCTGCCTGAGGAAGACGAGGAGAACCTTGATCAGAAGGTAGCAACGCTGTTCCAAGAGACACGATGTGAAGTAAAGGCCTCGGACATATCTGTTGTTCACAGGAACGGGAAGAAGATTAGTGGCAAGTGCAGCCTGTGTTTGTAAAGTTTCTTTCTCGACGCGTGAAAGGTGAGGTCATGAGAAAGAAGAAGGAGCTGCATAAGATAGAAAAATACAAGCGAGTCTATCTCAACGACGACTTGACTGTCCTTCGCAGCAGGCTTCTTCACTTGGTGAAGAAGTCCGACAAAGTGGACAAGGTATATACCACTCCCGATGGCAGACTTCGGTATGAGCTGAAGAAGATTCCTGTTCAGGAGAGGGCTCAAGTTGTGATGGTAGACAGCCCTGACGACCTGTTCAAGTTGGGCGTCGACGTGGATTTCAAGTTCCTTGGGCTGCAGCACCTCCTTGTCTGTGAGCCATAGGGGTCTGCTGGAGGACGCGGTGATGTACATCCGTATTCAAGTATTGACAGTGTTGCTAGTTTGAATTGTGCTTCAAGTTTTTCTGATTCTAAATGTAGATTGTCTTTCCTGTCCCTGAATGTTTGTGGACTAAGAAGTCGTTTGCAGTTTAACGAATTTACGAACTATATTTCCCAGTTTGACATATTAACATTCACGAAAGTAGAAACTGATGCACAAGACTCTGACTATTTAGTGGACTGCTTTAGTAATCTTGGTTACTCTGTTGTGCTTGTTTAGTCGAAAACATCTTTCGTATCAGAGATCCGGTGGCATAGCGATTGCCTATAATATATATATATATATATATATATATATATATATATATATATATATATATATATATATATATATATATATATATATATATATATATGACGATACCTCGTCGGAGCAGACGACGTTCACATTAACAGGATCTAGGTGGCGTTTATTTATTAGTGAAGGACATGCGCAGTAGGTCGGAGGACGAGGCTTCCTAACAACCGTCAACAATTGAACAGTCTCCGTAACATGTAAGCTTAATCGACCCATCTTAGTCAAGTCCGCACTTAACTAACGATACATGGTGGCAGCGTCGGGATCTAGAGACTGTGACGAAACGAAGAAAGAAAATGGCATTCAAACCTCCTGAAGATTTCGATTTTACAAAACCAAGTGACTGGCCGACCTGGCGACAAAGGTTTCTCAGATTCCGAGATGCATCGAAACTCTTCAAAGAAGAGAAGAAAGTACAAGTGAGTAGCTTACTCTATGCAATGGGTACAGAAGCAGAGAAAATTTACGCAACATTTTCTGACGTCGACGAAAACTCGACTGTAGAACGAATTTTAGAACGCTTTGATGAATACTTTGTACCTAGAGTCAATGTCGTACATGAAAGAGCCTTGTTCTATTCACGAAATCAACTAGCTGGGAGAGAACGTAGAATCATATGTTAGAAAGCTGTATGAACTTGCAGAAAGTGCTAAATTCACGAACAAAGAGAAGAAAGTATTAGGGACAGGCTTGTTCTTGGTGTTCGTGATACAGAACTCTCAGAGAAGCTACAGCTTCAAGCTGATCTGACTTTGAGAGACGCCATACAGCAAGCACGTCAGCTGGAATTAGTCAAACTCCAACTGAATGAACAAAGACACTCCGCTGGTGCTACTGTTGATGCATGCAGTTGCACATGGATCAGCAGGATGTTCTCTTCAGAAAAGGAGCTACAATTCTGGAAGGGGAGGAAAATCAGGAAGTCAACCTCTTCGTAGTCACCTTGACAAAAAGCAGTTCAAGAAGTGCTCCAACTGTGGATATCAGCATGGAAAAGACATGTGTCCTGCAAAAGGAAAACAGTGTCGGGGATGTGGCAAGTATAACCACTTCCAGAAAGTCTGTCGTTCATCCACAACTAGCCAAGTTCGCGAGATCAGTGAAAGATCTCCAACAAGCCAACCACAACTTTTTACACACATTTCCTAGGAAGCATTGAGAAACAAGATGAAGAAGAGCCGCCATGGCGCACAAATTTAGTGATGAATGGACGTTCCATTAGTTTCAAGATCGACACAGGTGCTGATGTATCTCTGTGATATCAAAGAAAGTGTATGACAGTCTACGTCCAAAGCCAAAATTGCGAAAATCAGCAGCTATTCTACAAAGTCCTGGTGGTGATCTTCAGCAGAGAGGAACATTCATAGCACATGTGAATACAAATGATAAAAAAACACTGTTGCTTTTCGAGTCTTTGTGATTGATAGCAACTGTGATAGCCTCCTCAGCAGAGATGCAGCTCTACGGCTAGGTTTTGTCAAGCGACTTGATGACCTGCATGATCTTGCATTCGGGGAAATTGGAAAACCAGTCCAGTGTGATCCAGTCAAAATCAGATTAGAGGAAGACAGTACTCCATATCACATCACTACAGCAAGAAGGGATACCGCTCCCCTTGATGCCTAAAGTTGAAGAAGAACTTCAGCGAATGGAGGCAAACGGAGTGATCGAACGCATCACCGAGCCAACTGACTGGTGCGCACCGATGGTACCAGTTTTAAAGAAAGGAGGAGGAGTGCGTATATGTGTGGATCTGAAGAAACTGAACAGAGTGATAAAACGAGAACGATATATACTACCTACTCTTGAGGACATCACACACAAACTGACAGGATCCACAGTGTTTACGAAACTAGATGCAAGATCTGGTTTCTGGCAGCTTCCCCTAGATGATGAAACTGCCAAACTCACAACGTTCATGACACCATTTGGCAGGTACTTCTTCCGCCGTCTTCCATTTGGAATATCAATGGCTCCTGAAGTGTTCCAGCGAACGATGGAAACAATCCTGGGCGACATTGATGGAGTGGAGTGCTACATGGATGATATCCTCATTCATGGAGATGATATGGAAAAACATGATGAGCGTCTGAACAGAGTTCTTCAGCGTTTATCAGAAGTTGGACTGAAGCTCAACAAAGAAAAATGTGAATTTCGCAAGAAAGAAATCAGCTTTCTAGGTCACATTTTCAACAAGGACGGGATCAAACCGGATCCATCGAAACTGGATGCTATTCAAAACATGAGTGATCCAACAAACATTTCTGAACTCAGGAGGTGGCTAGAATGGTCAACTACCTAGGCAGGTTTCTCCCAGATCTGTCAACAATCCTGAAACCTTTGAATGATCTTCTCCACAAGGAAACTCCATGGATATGGGACAGACCACAGACAGATACTGTGAAGAAAGTCAAACTTTTACTTTCCAAAACACCAACACTTGCATTTTACGATGTAACAAAACCAACAATCGTAAGTGCTGATGCTAGCAGTTATGGACTGGGAGGTGTGTGCTTCTCAAAATCACAATGAAGAACTGAAGCCAATCGCATACTGCTCTCGTACCCTTACTGAAGCAGAAAAAGGATACGCTCAGATAGAAAAAGAATGTTTGGCAATGGTCTGGGCTTGTGAAAAATTTGAACGCTATCTGGTAGGCCTGGAAACTTTCACAGCCATAACTGACCACCGACCACTTGTTACACTAGTGAACAACAAAGACCTGCAGGAAACGCCACTCAGATGCCAGAGACTACTTATGCGTTTGATGAGGTACAATGTCAAAGTAGAATACACTCCTGGCAAGAACATGGTAGTAGCCGACACACTGTCTAGAAGCCCAGTATCAACTGAAGATAGCCTTGTCTTGCAAGAAGACGTCCAAGGTTATGTTGATGAAATTGCTTCATCTTGGCCTGCGTCTGATGCCAAGATCAGTCAAATCAGAGAGGCAACACAGCAAGATGCAAGCTTGAAAACAGCAATTGAATATACACAGAATGGTTGGCCAAATCACAAGAAAGATGTGTCTCTAGCAGCCATAGACTTTTTTCACAATACGACAAGAACTCAGTGTTCATGATGGACTACTTCTGAGGGGACATAGGATGGTCATTCCTTTCTCCATGCGACAAGAAATACTGGAAAGAATACACGAAGGACACTTAGGCATTTCCAAGTGTCGAGAACGAGCAAACCAAGGAGTGTGGTGGCCAGGCATGAGTCGAGACATTGAAGATGTTGTTTCAAAATGTCGGCATTGTCTTGAAAAACGCGCCCGTCTCAACATCATGAACCTCTTCTGCCATCAACTCTACCAAAGACGTCCTTTTGAACGAATTGCAGTGGACCTCTGCGAATTCAAAGGAGACTACTACCTGGTGTGTGTGGATTACTACTCCAGGTATATTGACATTGCCTATCTGACCAACATTACGGCGTACTCCGTGATCAACAAGCTGAAAAATACGTTTGCACATCACGGAATTCCAGAAGTTGTTATTTCTGATAACGGAAGACAGTTCTCTTCATCAGAATTTCAGAAATTCGCAGCTGAATGGAACTTTATATCTTACCCATGTTACCAGCAGCCCACATCACCCACAAGCTAATGGGGGCCCGCAGAACGTGCAGTGAAGACAGCAAAAGAAATCCTTCGACAGGAGGATGTGTTCATGGCTTTGCTGATCTACCGCTCTACACCCATCCCAGAGCTAGGAGCGAGCCCTGCTGAACTGGCTTTTCAACGACGCCTGAGGACAACACTTCCAACTCTGCCAAAAAAACTCTGTTTCCAGTGAACGTCAGTCACAACCAAATGCAGAAACGTGACCAAGAAATGAAAAAGAAACAGAAAAGAAACTATGACAGTTATCACGGTGTGTTCGTCCCCTGCCTGAACTCCATCCTGGAGACCCTGTGCTTATCAAAACAGACGGGGAGAAAGGATGGAAGCAACCTGGTGTTGTGAAGGAAAAATGTGCACCAAGATCCTACATGATCCAGACAGAGAAAGGTGAACTGAGGCGTAATCGAAAGCACCTGTGCCTTCGAACAGATACTCCACATCCAGTACCAACTCCTAGAAGACCTGGTTTTACTGATCCTGAACAGTGGCGACCACCTGCTGTTAATGAACCAGCGACGACTTGCCCTGACCAGTCATCGTCCGCTGATGATTCCCAGCCTACACATGCTGCCGAGGACCAGACTACACCTACTTCTTCTGCATGCAAATCTACGCCTGCTGCTAAACAGAACACACGTGATACACACACTTACCATACACGCAGTGGAAGACAAGTGAAAAAGCCTGCAAGATTCCGGCAAGACTGAGAAACTTCCGGACATCTCAGTGGTGTTATTTGTGTTTATTTTCCATTCGGGTTGGAAATTGTTCCGGTTCGTGTTCATATTTGTTACATTAACAAACCCAGATTACGTTTGTTTAGCTTTGTTTTAATTGACGTAAAACATATCGCGGTAATGAACAATGAGCTAATCGGAACAGTCACAACAAAAAAATAGTTCTTTTCTAGAGAAAGAGGGATGTGACGATACCTCGTTGGAGCAGACGACGTTCACATTAACAGGATCTAGGTGGCGTTGTTTTTATTTATTAGTGAAGGACATGCGCAGTAGGTCGGAGGACGAGGCTTCCGAACAACTGTCAACAATTGAACAGTCTCCGTAACATGTAAGCTTAATCGACCCATCTTAGTTCAAGTCCGCACTTAACTAACGATACAATATATATATATATATGTATATATATATATATATATATATATATATATATATATATATATATATATATATATAATACCACTAAAATGCCTGATAAAATTCTTAAAATGCTCGACCCCTTGGGGAGCAACATCTGTTAAAAACAGAATGGTAAAGGAAGTTTTAAAATCGACAGCTCTGTTTCGAGCGCTGGCTCTCGTCAGGATGGTCTGACCATCCTGACGAGAGCCAGCCACATACATATATATATATATATATATATATATATATATATATATATATATATATTATATATATATATATATATATATATGAAGATTTTATTCAGTTATTGGAACTGAAGCCAATGGTGATGGTAACTGTGTTTTGTGGTTAAAAATCAACAAACTGCTGACAGGTTATGACAAAGATCTGCTCGTTGGTTCAGTTTATATTCCTCCAGAGGAACTGCTTATGGTTCAGTTAACTGTTTTGATGATTTGGAATCTAGTCTTACATGTCATGATTCTAACTGCCATGTACTTCTTATGGGAGATTTTAATGCTTTTACTAAATGTTTGCCTGACTTCCTGAAGTTCGATACAAATGTCAATGACATTATTGCTGATAGTTTTTCACCTGTGTATAGAAGATCTTGAAATCCCTATTGCGAGGTGTTTCCCAATAACTATGGCTATCGACTTATTGATATTTTTGCAAATCACAAAAAATTTGTTTATATTTAATGGGAGAGTTGATAGAGGTATTGGTCGATGCACTAGTAGTGGATGTACTGTGATTGATTATATGCTGGGTTCATCTTATTTGTTCACACATATTGCTGACTTTAGTGATGATCCCTTTGACGCCATGCTTTCAAATGTTCACAGTTCAATTCTTTTATCTCTCAGCATTTTTGTGGAGAACTTCCAAACAATGCTTTCACTCAAAGTTCAATTTTCAGTGAAAATAATAGAAGTGTTAGATGTCCTGAAACAGGAAGACCTTTGTTTTATGCAAACATTAAGAAGTGGGATCCATCTAAAGGTGAGATGTTTTAAAGAAAACTTACTTACTAAAAACATAGAGGAATTAAACAATATACTTGATAATGAAAAAACGCTTCTGTTGCCGATGCCTATACATTGTTATCGCAAATTCTGTTAGAAACAGCTAAGGACACTGGGGAGAAGTCAAACATGTATCAAAAGGTACAAAGCAAAAGCCAAACAAAAGTAACGAAAATAAGCCATGGTTTGATGCCACATGCAGGGAACATAGAAAAAAGTATTTTACAGCCAAACATAGAACTAAATTAAATGATACTAGTCCCAACCGTAGAGAGGTTGAAATTAGCAGTAAGGAATACAAAAAAAGTTCTCAGAAAATCGATTAGAATTTACACAAAGCATGGCGGCATAAGAAGATTCGTAGACTAAAAGCTAATAGACCAAGAGAATATTGGGAATATATTAAAGGCACAGCTTTTAAAACTTGAATAAAGTTCAGACAAATACAAAGACGAACAATCTAATAGTGGGGAAAAACAAGCGCAGGCCAACAACTAAATTGTCTCATAGTAATGACTTGGCAGTGTATTTGTTTCTGTCTGTCTGTCTTTGTGTTTGTCTTTTGATCTCCCTTGCATCCCTGGGTGGGATCTCAAGCGTAGGCTCAAAGATTGCCCCCTACATTTTATACTATTTGCATAATATCTGTAGTTTTTCAGCAACTTTTTTTTCCTCCCCACACTTTCGTTTGGTTTCCTTTACTACTCTTCGCTGGCTGCTTCGGGGGTGCTATTGGATTCTTTTTTGCACCCTTGGTGGTGAGAACACCACGGGTATTATGGACTGTGGTGTGTCTCTATTTGACGCCGGGAGCGCAGATACAGCCAGCCGTGTCTCCCTGATGAGTTTCCGCAGCGGACGAAAGGCCTCGGAGCAGGCAATACAAATATATCTGCCTTTAAAAGGGATTGCGATGGTTCCCTTATGCAGCCAGTGAAGAGTTTTCATATTTTCTTAATTTCATGTTCCCAGTTTTACATCTTCAACCTCCTGCCCCCCCCCCTCCCCCCCCCCCCCCCCCCCCCCCCCTCCCCTCCTTAAGTTCAAAGTTCTGCCAAGTCATTACTATGAAGACAATTTAGTTGTGGCCTCTGTAGCAATTATAGGGGTATAACATTTCTGAGTTGTGTTGGAAAACTGTTCACAACAATTTGAATAACCGTTTGACAGATTTTATTGAGAATAACAACACACTTTCGGAAAATCAAGCTGGTTTTAGACGAAATCATTCTACCATAGATCATATATCTGTTTTTAAGAAGTTTAATTGATATTTTCAATAGTCGTAAGAAGCAATTGTTTTTGTTGTGATTCACAAAAGCGTTCGATTCAGTTTGGAGGCAGGGATAATGGCAAAAGCTTATCAAAGAAGGCGTAAATAGAAAGATTTTGCAAGTAATCACGAATAGGCATCTGCAAGTAAAATCTTGTATATTTATAAATGGGAGTCAATCTGAATATTTTGGCAGTTTTAGAGGTGTTTGTCAAGGTGAAAATCTTTCACCTTTGCTATTTTCTTTGTATTTGAATGATCTTGAACTTTATCTCACAGATCGTAACTGTGCTTTCTTGAATATTGATTTAAATCTCCCCAACTCAGATTTATTAAGTTACATTAGTTTACTTTTATACGCTGATGATATTGTTGTTATTGCAGATTCTTTTTGTGGGTTACGCATGCTCTTGATGTAATAAGCAAGTATTGTAGCGCATGGAAGCTTAATGTTAATGTAGCAAAAACAAAAGGGTGTAGTCTTTAATGGACACAATAATCCTAGGGAAACAAAAGAAAACAAACAAACAACCACAAACAAACTAAAGTTCAAAAAACCAGTCCATAGAAATAGTACACACTTTAAAATATTTAGGTATAATCTTTAGCAGATCAGGATTTTTTTTTTTTTATAAACGTAAGAAGTATTTGTATGACCATGCGCAATGTGTAATGTTTTCTTTGCTAAAGATGGCAAGATCTCAAAAATTTGCCTGTAAACATTGTACTGGACTTCTACCAGTCATTGGTTCTGCCTGTACTTTTATATGGCTGTGAAATTGGGAATATAGTGATTTAAAGCTATTGGAAAGTTTTCAGCTTAAACTGATTAAGCATCTTTTCATTTAAATCGTTCTCTACTAAAAACAGAACTAATATATGGAGAACTAGGAATGCATCCTGTTTCAGTTCAAGTATATGCACAAATGATAACATTCTGGTCATCCTTACTTTCACCACAAACGAACAAATATTCATCTAGATTGTATCAAGCATTATATGATTTATACAAAAATCAGGGTTTACATCTAGGTGGTTGATGTGCACACGGAACATCCTTATCGAAACATGATTCGACTTTGTGTGGGAAACACAAAAGTTTGTCGTCGTCCACAGTATCTGTAGAAATGTTCGTAATTCAT
>JADBJO010025043.1:0-2500 GCA_016801955.1 Conus betulinus
CTATGCGTCATCATTCCTATAAGGCGTCGCGTGATAGAATTCCCATGCGTCTTGGACGTATAAAATTTCAATAATAATAAATTTCAAGGAATTCCTATGATTTTGGTTACATCCAGCTTCTATGAAAGCAGGCGAACAACATGGAATCACGTTACAGTGATGTATAGACACACATATGCCAATATTTGTTTAATCTTCTCGAAAAGATCGTAATGAGCGAATCTGAACCACTTATTCCCCGTAGAAAAATCTTGAAGTTCAGAGAAACTACAACATCCCTAGTATTCTAACTCAATTATATGGCATTGATTACTGACAACAATTTCAATTGTCTTTCAGCACAATATTTTGCAGTAGGCAGGAAATTAGAGAGTTTTCTTTGTTTAACCCAGTGAATGCAGTTCATTCTTTGATATTTGCTGATTTGGTGTATAGAATAAATTGATCAATATACACTAATTGGTCCAGTTCATTCCTCCCCTTATAAGAAGCTGAGGCGTGACAAATCTCTCTCTCTATCTCTCTCTCTCTCTTCTCTCTCTCTCTATCTCTCTCGCCGCTGTGTCTCTGTCCTCTGTCTCTGCCTGTCGTGTCTGTCTGTAGGTCTGTCGGTCTCTCTCGCTCTCTCTCTCTCCTCTCTCTCTCTCTCTCTCTCTATCTATAAGAGGCAGAGCACATCAAATGCACAGGACCGATATCTAGAAGGCAGCCCAGGGTAGACTCGGGATTCCTGTATGCTGTAGGTCTGTGCTTTCAGTAATCACATACTTTTATTTAGTGTGTTGTGTTGTGTGTGTGTGTTGTGTGGTGTGTGTGTGGTTGTGTGTGTGCGTGTGTGTGTGTGTTTTGGTGTACGTGCGTGCACGTGCTGTGCGTGCGTGTGTGTGTGTGTGTGTGGGTGGGGTGTGGTGGGGTGCGTGCGTGCGTGCGTGTGTGCACGGTTGTGTTGTGTGTGTGTGTGTGTGTGTGTGTGTGTGTGTGTGTGGTGTGTGTGTTGTGTGTGTGTGGTGTTTGTGTGCCGTTGTGTGTATGTTTGTGTGTGGTTGTGTTGTGTGTGTGTTGTGGTGTGTTTTGTGTGTGTGCGCGCGCGCGCGCGCGCGCGTGTGTATGTGTTTTAAATGTGTGTGTGTGGCGCTTGCGCGCGCATGTGTTGTGGGAGAGTGCGTGTTGCGTGTGTGTGTTTCGTGTGGTGTTGTGTGTGTGTGTGTGTGTGTGTGTGTGGTGTGGTGTGTGGTGTACCACAGCATTCAGTGTATTCCCTCAAGCAGGAAAGAGTGAACCTGGCTCATCGACACCCTGCCTCTTCTCGCACGTCATTCTCCGCCCCTTCACAGATCACATCATTCTCTCCTTAACAGATCACATCATTCCCCTTAACAGATCACATCATTCCCCTTAACAGATCACATCATTCTCCCCTTAGCAGAACATATCATTTTCCCCTTAACAGATCACATCATTCTTCCTTTAACAGGTCACATCATTTTCCCCTTAACAGATCACATTTTTCTCCCCTTAACAGATCACATCATTCTCCATGTAACAGATCACATCATTTCCTCCTTAACAGATCACATTTTTCTCCGCTTAACAGATCACATCATTCCTCCCTTTAAACACATCACATCATTCTCCTCCTTACTAGATCACAATCATTTCCCCTTAACAGATCCCATCATTTCCCCCTTACAGATCACATCATTCTCTCCTTAACAGATCAAATCTTTCTCCGCTTAACAGATCACATCATTCTCCCCTTAACAGATCACATCATTCTCCCTTAACAGATCACATCATTCTCCCCTTAACAGATCACATCATTTTCCCCTAACAGATCATATCATTCCCCTTAACAGATCCAATCCATCATCTCCCTTAAACAGATCACAATCATTCTCCCCTTAACAGATCACATCATTTTCCCCTAAGATCATATCATTCCCCTTAACAGATCACCTCATTCTCTCTCCCCTTAACAGATCACATCATTCCCTTAACAGATCACATCATTCTCCCCTTTAACAGATCACATCACTTTCCCCTAACAGATCACATCCATTCTCCCCTTAACAGATCACTCATTCTCCCCTTCCCATATCACATCATCATTCTCCCCTTCACAGATCAAACCATTTGCCACGTTCAGAGTTTGCAGTATGACGGTTGGCAAAAAAGATTGATTTCGATCGTTACTATCCAGCGCTTTCAAGGAGAAAACCTTTCCTCGCTCAGCCAAACACTCCCCGCTCACTCCAAGGCAGAAGAACTCCTTCCTTTTTTAAAGTTTCAGGAGCATGTGCGTGAGACCTGCTGCTATTTCCTAGTATTGAGCTTTTAAAAGAGAAAGAAATGAGCGGAGAGAAAGAAAGGGGTGGAAGGAAAAGAGACTGCTGGATGATGAGGATTGATGAGAAAAAGGCCCCTGGTTTTTTTTTCGCTGTAAATAAGATGGATTCCGCTGTCCATAAAACTCTCGTGAGATTGGAACTCGAGACTTCCT
>JADBJO010025043.1:7500-12500 GCA_016801955.1 Conus betulinus
TATCTTTCTTTCTATCTATCTGTCTGTCTGTCTGTCTGTCTATATGTCTATCTATCTATCTATCTATCTATCTATCTATCTATCTATCTATCTATCTATCTATCTATCTATCTATCTAAAGATAATCTCAGCGCAGTCAGTATTGGAGGAAGAACCTTACGAATGTTCGATTTGCAGATGACTTTGAAGGCCTGACAGCCAACGAATAAGACCCATCAGGATTGTTGAACGATGGAATGAAACACCTGCAGGATACGGCATGAGAATCAGAGCCTAAAGGAACAGGCTGAGGGCCGGCCACATCACCCCCATCAGTATCTTCTGTCAGTCAACTCGTGTACCTTTTCACACACACACACACACACACACACACACACACACACACACCACACACACACACACACACACACACGCACACACACACACACACACCACACACACACACACACTTGTATCTCAAGCCCAGGATCCACAGACACACACGCCAAAATTGTACATGGGATTTCTTATTGATGAATGAAGGTGCAGGTTACTCTGCCAAGGCAAATCACTGCCTAAAAAAAAAAAAAAAAGAAAAAAAAAAAAATTTTTTTTCTTTTTTTTAACCCCAGCAACGTCAGCAATGTTCCTTCCTACGAGTATAGAACGAGTCATTATGAGCTGCAGGGCAAAAAAAAATGAGGAATGCAGCAGAGGATGAAGAAAACGGTTCCTTCTTTTGTTTTCCTCGCTATTCGCTAGTCTGTCTTTGTATTCCGTGTATACTCTGACTCTCTGTCTCTGTCTCTGTCTTTGGTCTCTCTCTGTCTCTGTCTCTTTCCTTCTCTCTCTGTTTGTGTGTGTGTGTGCATGTATGTTTGCCTTTGTCTGTCTCTCTCTGTCTCTGTTTCTATCTGCCTGCCTGCCTGTCCTGTCTGTCTTGTCTTCTCTTCGTCTGTGTCCCTGGTCTGTTCTGTCTGTCTGTCTGTCTGTCTCTCCCTCTCTCGTTGGTTATCTGTCTATGGTTATGTCTATTTGCTCTCTGTCTATCTCAAAAAATCTCGTATGTCTGGTCTGTTCTGTCTGTGTATCTGTGTATCTGTCTCCGTCTACCCCCCCCTGTCTGTCTGTCTCTCTCGCTGTCTATCTCTATCTGCTGTTGGGGGTCTGCCGGTCTGCCGTCCCCCCCCCCCCCCCCCCCCCCTCCCACACACACACCCACATCTCTGTATCTCCCCCCCACCCCCCCCCCCACCCCCCCCCCCCCCCTTTCCCCCCCCCCCCCCCCCCCCCCCCCACCCCCACCCCCCCCCCCCCCCCCCCCCCCCCCCCCCCCCCCCACCCCCCCCCCCCCCACCCCCCCCCCCCCACCCCCCCCCCCCCCCCCCCCCCCCACCCCCCCACCAAACCCAACACCCTCCACTGTCTGTCTGTCTGTCTGTGTATCTGTGTAACTGTCTGTCCCCCTCCTCCCCCTCCCTCTCCTCTCCCCCCTCCCCCCCCCACTTGTCCCTCTCTTCCCCCCCCCCCCCCCCCCCCCACACTCCCCCCCCCCCCCTCCCGTGCTCTCTCTCTCTATCTCCCCCCCACCCCCCCCCCCCCCCCCTCCTCTCTCTCTCTCTCTTTTTCCGCGTGCGTGCGCGTGCGCGCGTGTGTGTGTGTGTGTGTGTGTGAGTGTGTGTGTGTGTTGTGTGTGTGTTTGTGTGTGTGTGTTGTGTGTGTGTGTGAGGGGCGAGAGAGAGAGAGAGAGGAGAGAGGAGAGAGAGAGAGAGAGAGAGAGAGAGAGAGAGTTTCTATCTACATCCAGTACAGCTTCCCTCAGTGCTTACTGAAACCAGCGTTCGGAAGCTGGAGCTTGACACAGATTCTCACACACCAGCAAACAATGGAGATGTCATCGTTCCCTTTAGTGCTTCCGACGTTGGTAAAAATCATGTTTCAGAGCGTTTTTGTAGCCTATTGGAGTCGGCATCTTCATCCTCCTTTATTTGGATAAAATGAAGGGCGATCCGGTTCTCTTTTTATTTTTCTTTTATCTTTTCCCCATATTTGTCTGTATGTCTGCCTGTCTGTCTTCCTGCGTCTCTGTCTGACTGTCTGTCTGTCAGTCTCTGTCTCTCTCTGTTTGCCTGTCTATTTCTGGTCCGTCTGCCGGTCTTTGTGTTCGTCTTAAACGTTTCGTTGTTGCTCTCCGGCAACATCATCGAGTGACAGCATTATTGTCCAGTAGTGCAGAAAATGGGAAAAAAAGGGAAACAAACAAATCAGATATACAGAACAAGGTTCGAAGTAACGCAGACTTTTACATAACACACAAAACAAATCAAAAAATATTTTGACTGATCTGTCTTCTTCAAACGTGGCAAACAACAGACAAAACTGAACACCAATGGTGACAGTCAGGATGAGATTCTCACCACTACCAGGGTAGTATTCCTTTGCGCCTTCTGTCTGCTGTTTGTGGCATCTGAAGAAAAGAACAGTCATATTTACCGAAAATGTACTTGCCTGAGGTGTATTGTATATTAAAACTGCGTTGTTTCACACCTTTTTTGAGTGTTTATTTGCTTGTTGGCCTTGTTGTCTGACATCACTGCTGGTGTAGGTAAAGTATGGGTTATGGCGATTGTCAACGGATGTGTTTTTTGTCCTTCATGCCTCGGGCTATTAGGCTGGAAATTCTTTTGCTCCGCCGGAAAAAAAAAAAAAAAAAAAAAAAAAAAAAAAAAAAAAACATCTGCCATTAAATGATTCGTGCTCGACTTGATCTGTTTGCAAGTATTTGCCGGTGTCGTACAATATCTGGGAACCGTGATATCTGGGAAAGCGTTCCCAGATATCACGGTAAATCTGGGAACGCGTGCGAAAAAAAAAAAGTGACAAGAAGGCCAAAGATCTCAACTGTACCTAAATAAATTGTTTTCCTACCTTATCTGGAAAATCGATTCTGTTTTCGTCCTCTTTCTGCCCTTCTGAGCTCTGAAAGACCACGTTCCCAGGTATCACGGGCCTTCCCAGATATCACAGTATATTTTGGGAACGCGTTCCCACAAAAACTCTGTGTTATCTGGGAAGCCTTCCCGGATATCACGTTCCCAAATTTCACGCGACACCGGTACTGAACTTCTGAAGGCGAAGGAACGACTTGACGGGATAACATGGAAGATACAGGAGCAAAAAAACACTTTCTGAAGACAAATAATCACTCACTCTCTGATCAAGAATAACGTCGTTGCCACGGAAGATTGTGAGAATCGTGCTTTCAAATGTTCTAATGCCAGAATTTTGCAGGTAGTGAGAATTTAGACGAAAAGGAAGTGGAGGAGCTGGACGTTTAGGGATGGGAGATAAACAGAGGAGCACAGAATGAAAAGAAAACAACATGAAGATGAAGCGTAATGACGCTTGAAGTCCTGTCATTGCACCCATCAATACTTCAGGTCCGTCTGTTATTCTGACGATTTATTTTGGGAAACAAGAGTAGCAAGAAGCTGATGACATTTCAATGGGGATTCTGGTTGTTTTTTTTTCCTTATACCTTTTCATGTTTGTTTTGGGGCTTTTTTTTAATCCATCACTTCGTTCTGTCTGTCTCTGTCTGTCTGTCTGTCTGTCTGTCTGTCTCTCCCTCCCTCCCTCTCTCTCTCTCTCTCTCTCTCTCTCTCTCCTCTCCTCACACCAATTCACACACACACACACACACACACACACACACACACACCCACACACACACACACACACACACACACACACACACACACACACACACACACACACACACCACGTTCTCGCTGGCCATCATTACTTTGACAGAGGATCCATTAATTCAGATCGCATCAGATATCAAAGACAGGATGTCCAGACGTTTTGAAATGGAGAAGACTGGCCCTCTATCTCATCTCGCTTATGTTTCTCATCTTCAGAGAGATTAGGACCATTTCCTGGTGCGCTAAAGTCTGCGTTGTGATGGTTTTGCAAAGGAGTTATTTTGCCTTTCTCCGCTTATGCGGAGGTTGTTGTGTTGTTGTTGTTGTTCAGCTGGAATTTTCTCACTCAATCAAAGTGAGAACATCTTGGAGGCTCATGCTCAAGCGTTTCTGTGGCTAGTATCCGATGGTGTTTTTTTTTCTTTGTAATTGTTGTATTGGGAACGGTATGGAATAATTCAGATGGTGAATACGAATTGGATGTTTACTGGTTTCATTATTCGCAGAATCATACATAAAAAAGGGAAAGTTGGAACATTTTCACAGACGGAGGGTACCTTCAACAACTGCGAACATGTAAGTTTCAGAGAAAGAACACAACGCTACAGTGAACAAAGACTCCTATTTCAAGGGGACTCAAGGGGATATTACTCAAAAGATGAATTGCTACAGTGATTCGGCTATTTTTATTATTATTATTATGATGATGATGATGATGATGATGATTATCATTATTATTTTCATTATTATCATTATTGTTATTATCATTATCATCATCATCATTATTATTATTATCATCATCATTAGTATAATCATCGTCATCATTATGATTGTTACCGTTATCATCATTATTATCATCATTATCATTATTATCATTATTGTTATAATTATTAGTAGCAGCAGTATTAAGTAGTCAGGTCAGATAGACAGATCTCCCACTGGTAACCTGGATCCCAGTACTACCTGTCACAGGGTCGGATTGTCAGCGACTAACCGGTACCCCCTACCAGCTCTCAGAAGGAGGGTGAGGAGGGTGGCTAGACACCCTGGTGGAAATAAATAAAAGATCCACCAAAGGGCGCTAGCTCTGGAGAGCTATCCAGGCCATCTAGCTAAGGGAGTAAACCCTGACAAAACAATCTGGAGTGGAGTCCCTAAGGCAGTTGGATGGCAAACTTTGTCACCTTCGGCAGCTCCTGCGACCGCGTTGGCACCAAACTATAACAGCCCTGCTGTTACTTTGGATCCGTCAGCGAGGTGGAAGGGGGGGGGGGGTGGGGGGGGGGGGGGGGGGGGGGGGGGGGAGGGGGGGGG
>JADBJO010025043.1:22500-24301 GCA_016801955.1 Conus betulinus
TTGCTCCCTTCTTGACGTGTGAACTGTTTTGTATTTTTCTTCAGTTCTGCCTTACGCCGTCCTTACCCTCCTCTCCTTTCTGGCAGATTCTTTCTCAAGAGGTTCTCATCAAGTATCGGACTTGCTGTGTCCTTTCTCTGTCAGTCTCTGCCTGTCTATCTCCCTCGTGTGTATCCATGTGTGTCTGCGTGGGTGTACGCGCACAATCGCGCGTGCGTGTTGTTATGTATGTGTGTGTATGTATATATATATATATATATATATAATTATAAACAAAGCTTGCTCTTATGTCTCAGTTTGTAGAAATAGGGGGTGGTAAGCCTCCATATCTGCAGTGGTAGATGATTCTGCCTAACTGACAGTATGTGCTTGAGTGGGTGAATGGGAAATAAATAAATGCTTCTCAAAATGAACTTGAGTTTTTCAAAAAACTAACTAAAGGTGCCACCTAAGAAGCAAAAGAAAATCATGAAAGAGCAAAAAAAGCTACATTTTCTTGTGAAAGTAGAAAATATAAAAAGATAACCTCTTAAGACACAAGTGCTGAGGGCCAGTTCTTGGAATGAATCCACAAGGGACTAAATTACAATGAAACAATAAATTCCAAGGATAAGTACCGAGCACCGTTCCAGCAACTTACAGAGCAGCTAGGTGTTGCAATGACTGCAAGAAATATTGAATTATAAACAAAGCTTGCTCTTATGTCTCAGATTATAGAAATAGGGGGGTGATAAGCCTTCATATCTGCAGTGGTAGATGATTCTGCCTAACTGACAGTATGTGCTTGAGTGGGTGAATGGGGAATAATAAATGCTTCTCAAAAATGAACCTACAACTGTACAAAATAAGATCATGAAACAGCAATTACAGGATTGAGCCAACTGGGCTTAACGTAAGAATTCGTACAAAATTTAAAAGAGACATGGTATCCTGGAATATGCACTTTGAAGCATCCTTTCTAAATTCTGACTGTGTGTGTGTGTGTGTGTGTGTGTGTGTGTGCGTGTGTGTGTGTGTGGTGTGTGGTGTTGTGTGTGTGTTTGTGTGTGTGTGTGTATGTGTGGGTGTGTGTGTGTCTGTGTGTGGTGGTGTGTGTGTGTGTGGTGTGTGTGTGTGTGTGTGTGTGTGTTGTGTGTGCTTTACGTGCAAACAGAATTGTTTAACCTCAAAATGCACCCTCAAGAAACACGTCATTCCCCCACAATACAGGGGACTGGAAAACGAAAAGTATCGTGTCCTGTCTGTTGGTCCGGTCGGTCTGTCTGTCCCTGTCTGTCTGTCTGTCTGTCTGTCTCTCCTCTCTCTCTCTCTCACTCTCTCTCCCCGCCCACTCATCCTCTCTCTCTCGTCAACTGGGGTTCTCTCCCATCCTCTCCTCTCTCCCTCTCTTTGTCCAAGCGTGGACTTGCAAGTGGGCTGCGAGTAAAACACGCAGCATGACTCTGTCCTCTCTCAAGACGCAAATCGTCTCTCTCTTGTTGTTGACACTTGCAAGTGGCTGCGAAAAACTGAAAAAAGGGACTGTCGCCATCAGAACGCAATCGTCTTCACGTCACAACAGGTAATGGCGCCAGGGTCTTCAGCGTATGGATCCCCTGTATTTAAACCTTCCAACAATTCCTATAATTATTTTTATTTGGTTGTGGTTCCGGAACATCTATTCTCGTTGATCTCGTTCTCGTTCGTCTGTTCCCGGTCTGAAATCCAGAATGCTTCGAAAAAAAAAAAAGCAGTCTACAGAGTTTTGTTTTGTTACCTTACTTGGACCCCGTGCTAGATTCGTTGAAACTATGTAGTGTCT
>JADBJO010025044.1:10000-12500 GCA_016801955.1 Conus betulinus
TACAATCTCTTTGAGCACTTGGTTGTGCCTCCATGTGTACCTTCCTTGAGCCAGGGCTACTTTACATGACCTAGGACATGCTCCACTGTTTGTTTTTCCTGGCAGAGGGGGCATGCAGAATCGTCTGTTTTTCCCCACTTCACCAGGTTTGCATTTGAGGGCAGAAGGTCATATGCTGATCTGAGAATGAAGCTGATCCTGAGAGGGGCCATGTGCCAAATGTCAGTCCAAGTGAGACGTCTCTGGAGTACATTCTCCCACGTTGTCCATTGCCCTTGCTGGCTCTGCTGGACTGTTTGTTTAGAGTATTTTTTGGTCTTCTTCTTTTCTCATCTCCTGAATCATCATGTCTCTTTTGGCTTTTCCTTTGGTCTTTGACCACCATTCAGTTTTGGTCACCCCTAGTCCTTGTGTTGGTCTGTGTGTGCCCTGTTATTTCTCTGATCTTGAGAGTTTCTTTTGCAGAATCCATCGCCTCTTGAACTTTCCATTTTCTGCCTGTCTTCAGCTGGGGCTTGATTGCTTCTACCACCTTGTCTCCTGAGTCCTCCAGCATGCTTTGAAGTCTGATCTTCCCTGCGTTGTATTCCTCCAGGATGGGTTTCAGTGGTAGTTTCAGCTTCGCTTGGCCACAGTACAGCGCTATGTCAGTCAGACAGGGTGGGACACCGAGCCATTTCCTTGTGAACTTGTTGATTTTGGATTCCATTGCCTCCACTGTGCTGGTGCAGCAGATATCGTATACAATCAGAGGCCATAGGAGCTTTGGTATCAGCATGAACTGCAGACACCAGACCTTGTATTTGCCAGGGAACCCACACTGGTCAATGGTCTCCAAGCCTTCTTCCGACATCTGTTTGGTTTTTTTTTGCTCTTTGTGTGTATTTCAGCGTATCATCATACCATCTTCCAAGGCTCTTGACTGGCTCTTCTGTGACTGGCTCTTCTGTGACTGCCAGGCAAGATACAACAGAATTATAACAACGACAATGAACAAACAATCACTTAGCTTCAGTCTCTTCAGCGCAAGATAGGCGTTGAATGAAAACGAGGCTGTCAGAAGGGAGATAATGTGTGAGTCAAGGTAGCAATGATGATATTTTTAGGATTTATAGGAACGCTAATAATGGTAATGATGATAATCAAAATACTGAAAAAAATGACAGGATAACTACCACTTCTGGTGATAATTTATTATGGCAATAGCAGTTATAGTATGGGGGAGAAGAGAGTGGGTTAGAGGATTCCTAAACAGCATGGTTGCCGTGGCAACAGTCTTAGCGGCGATGAAGATAGTGATGTTAATGGTAGCGATGGTAATATAAAAGTGATGGTAATATAAAAACTAACAATCGTATTCATGATGATAATGCTATAACAACTATAGTGAAGGTAATGGTAATAATGGTACTGATAATAAAAGCATGATACAGAAATATATTTCATATGTATAATAATAGTAAATAGCTAAAAAAAAAAAAGGGGGTAATAATAATAATAATGATAATATAACAAACTGAATAAAAAGATTATATCAATATTAATCATTGTAATGATAATAATAGTACTAAAAAACTAATACTAAGGGGGTCGGGGTGGGGGAAGGGGGGGGAACTAGGGGTTGGAGGGGGAGGGGGGAGGACAGGAAGAACAAAGAGATAGAAGGTCTAAATTAAGGGAAGGATGGAATCTTATAGGTATATTCTACGAATAATAAAGGTATTAAGTAATATTTCGTGATGAAAATCAGGTGGAAAGGAGCTGAAATGCTCAGTGAATAACAGCAGACAGTACTGTTGGATGAGGATAACAATAATAGTAGCAATGATAAGTGCAGCAGCAACTCTGGGCCTTTCCAGTAACAGACACAAAAGATGAAACACATGTCAACTGAGATAAGACTTTGAATCTCTTAGGGTCCCCACCGTATACTGTAGACGTGTGTGCGCTGGTGTGTGTTCATCAGTGGGGTGATGCCAGCATGTTAATTAGAGTGTCCATGGACATCATGAGTGTGTAAGCGCTGGTGTATGAGTGTGTGTGGGGGGGGAGTGAGTGAGTGAGTGAGTGAGTGAGTGAGTGTGTGTGTGTGTGTGTGTGTGTGTGTGTGTGTGTGTGTGTGTGTGTGTGTGTGTGTGTGTGTGTGTGTTCATCAGTAGGATAATGCCAGTGTGTTAATTAGAGTCCACAGACATGTGTGTGGAAGCTTTGGTGTGTGAGACTCTGTGTGTGTGTGTGTGTGTGTGTGTGTGTGTGTGTGTGTGTGTGTGTGTGTGTGTGTTCGTAGGATGTGTTTGATAGGGAGGAGTTGTTGTTCTTATTGTTACGTGTATGTGTGTGTGAGCAAGCGAGTGTGCGCGTGCACTTATATGCTGTATTTGATGGTCTTGTTCTTGTTCCTAAGTCATCTTCTGAACATTCACTTTCGCAGTCACAACACACACACACACACACACACACACACACACACACACACACACACACACACACACACACACAC